>ML328072.1:0-139034 GCA_005239505.1 Nicotiana paniculata | reverse complement strand
ACCCCGGATTATATTTGCAGCGCCCGCTTAGTCTTCTACAAGACATAGTTGAGCGTGATCAATTACTGTTTAGTTTGATGTGTTAGTGGCTGCCGCATTCAACCTCTATACAACAAAGTGTTTAGGATACCAATCAGTTTTAAAATTTTACTCCCTGTTGGAATGAAATAAAATATGTCTGTTGAATTTTTAAAAAAAAAAACATTATGAATAGAACTGAATGTTTTAATTTGTCCATATTGTTGGAACCTTGTAAGTGCCAAAGCATTATCATTTTTCACCTGTTTTAATCCGTACTACTTTGATTCATAAGTACTCAACTATATATCTTCAAGTACTCATCAACTATCTTCATAAGTTCAGTATTTGCTATATTTTGCATCTTCAAGTACTCAACTATCTTCATATTTATTGTCAATACATTTTCCTATTGTCCAAGATTGGTGTCATAAGTTCAATGTGCTATATTAATTTATAAAAAAAATTGACCAATTTTAGAGGACTTAATTAATCTTTACAAATGTTACTATTAGTACTTTCATTTCATTAGGCATCAAACGAACAGTTGAAATATTGAAGACAATAGGACTGTTTTATTAACTTTAATCAAACGATCATTAAGTTAAAAAAAGAAGAAGATTCAAAACATAATAATTTCATTCATTAATATGATATTTCATGATAACATCACCAAAACATAACAAGTTAAATAAAAACATCACCATAAGGGATAGACAAACATGTAACCAAGCAAAAAAGAAAACTTGAGATAAAACTTCATAATGCATAGACTACTCAATACTCTGGTTCATGGAAAGAGACTTTGAGGTCATGGAGGAGGATTCGGTATCACTAGTGATAACAATGATAGAATTACTCTTAGCTCCATTCTGGACAGATGGTGTGGGCATATCGTCAAGCATAGTATAGAGTGAAGTTAGAGGATGCTCTTCCAACATCACACCTTTTAGGTAATCAATGCTTGAATCATGAACCACCCTCTCAATCAATTCATTAACCTCACGCTTCAGCTTAGTATAGTCACGCTTAAGATTTTGGTACAAAATATTATGACTAACGGGTGAATCATGTAGCGGTTGTTCAACAACTTTATTGGTCGGAGTCCTATCCATCATTATGCTTAGATGTAGTAGTAATTTCAGTTTGATTGAGTTATGTAGGTCTAGCATATTTTTTGAAATATATAGGGAGAATTATAATCTCTCAATTATAATGTTACGACCCAAAATCCATTAAGATCGTGATGGCGCCGGACACCACTGCCAGGCAAGCCAACACTCAAAAAGTTAATTAAATTCTCATTTTAATAGTTTTGAAATCATTTCTTTTCATTACATTAAATAGTAAATAATGAACTTCCATTGGGAATATAAAGTACTTTTAACAAATTCAACTAGCGAATAAATTCCATAGTCAAACCAGAACCCGGTGTCACAAGTTCTGAGAAATTTCTAGGAAAACAAATGTAATACAATAACTATCCGGAATAGGAATTGGACAGTAAAGAAAATACAACACAATACTCTAAAAGAGACTATGCTGGCTGCGGGTCGTCTCGAGAGGTTGCAGCTCACCTAAGTGTTGGTACCCAATTTTTCCCTATATTATTTCCAAAATGCATATATCTTTTCAAATAATGCATGAGCATCAATTAATATTTTTTCCATAATTTCTACATTTTAAAAGATTTTTTAATTAATTTATCCCAGTATTTTTTATTATATGGACAATTACTAATTGCATCACCATTGGTTTTATGACAATTTTATTGCTTAATTTTATCATTTATGTTTATGCTAAGCTTTAATTATTTTACGAATAGTCCTACTTACATTTTTGGGTTATAATTGTAATAACTTTGCAGTAATAGCTCACGAGTGTATAATTACCTTATATCACAAGAAATTGACCTTTTGTATTTTTATAATATTAAGTAATTATTTCAAATCAATTTTATGCATAAAAATCATTTTTTTATCGTTTATTAACTATTTTTTACAAATTATTTTATCAATTAAGTGGGTATTTAATAAATAGCCTTTTATTTTCGGACCTAACCTCCTCAAATATTAGCCCAAAGCCTAAACCCTTTTATAAGATAGCCCAAACCCCTTAGGCCCAAACCTATACACCCGACCCAATCACCCGTTTAATCGTGGCCGTTGATCATTTTGATCAACAATCCACGTTTAAACCTACCATAATTAATCCCCTAGCACCCTAACCCCATTCATTTCACTCAACCCGGCCGCCCCTAAATCCCTCCTCCTTTCCGTTCTCTCTCAATCACCCCCTAAAAACCTAGCCGCCGTCACTTACAAAACTCCCCCGTCTATGGGGTTTCTATGGATTTTCTGGCCCTTCCCGGCCTGTTACATCTTCTGGTTGTTTGACTTCATTGATTTATGAGAGAATCTCAAAGAGAATCTCAATGATTCAACCTGGTTCTGTTCAAAACCTTTCTCACAGGCCTATCATGGCCATTCTCGTTGTCAGTACTGTTTCTTGCCTATTTTGGTTCAAATCTATGATTTTCTACCGATTTTCTTTTACTTCTACTATTTCTGAAAAACCCTAGTTTCACTAGTCTTTGAATATGTTCAGATCTGAGATGATTCGAGTATTATTGGGTGTTTTCTTTTAAAAATATTTTGTTCTAGTTAATTGCTTTGATTTTATTCACTCTTTCTGAAATCAGGGTTCGTCCCAGAGTTTCTTCAAAGGTTTTCCTAACTTCTCAGTGATTAAACTAAATGTTCTTCATTATCTTGACTGATTCTCATGTATATTCTTCAACACTAGATGTTTCTGTTTGTCATATTGATTTCTTCAATTTTTGTTTCATTATTATGTTGATTTCTGTGAACCAGTCTTATTAACTAATTCTATTCTGAGATTCGAATGTTTTTCCCCGTTAAATCAATATTCTTTGTGGATTTTTTACTTAGCTGATTTCTATTTAGGGATTCAAATAATTCTTTCCTATAAAATCAGTATTCTTGAGATTTTTTACTGATTCGAATGACTGTCATGTTAAAATTAGTATTTGCTGAGATTTTCACTTGTTCCCTTATTTGTGACCTTAATTGATTATACTTGCCTTAATTAATTACCAGTATGGTTTGGGATTTTACCGACTCTTTATATGGTATCATTTCATACCTTAATTGAGTCCCACTTCTGAACGTTAGCTTACTCTCCCCAATTAAAGGGGTCCTTTTCGAATTTCTCAATTGGAATTGATTCCCTAATTGGTTGATCAATCTCAATTGATTGAACTGTGATTCTCTTTACCTTATTTATTTTTCTTTCTAAGTGCTATATATACACTCTCATTCTGCTTCTTAAAGACACGGACAATAGTTCAAACACACACACACACAAAAACTTTCTCTCATCTCTCTTTCTGCTACTTGTATTCATTGCTTGTTTAGCCGGCTAAAAGCCAAGGCTAGACTATCAAATCCTTCCTACCTCACCTTCTGTCTTTTCTTCCTTAACTGGTATGTTCCTGCTCCTAATGCCATTCATTCTACTATGAAGTTTAAATCTATATGATTCTCTGTGGCTCTATTCATGTTAATATCCATGTCTTTTCTGCATTAGACTAACCGCTTATGTACCTAATGTTATATTCTTTCTTGTTTACTGTTTGATCGATATGTTTAAGTTCACCCTTTCTTGTTTATTGCTTTAATCAGCATGTTTACTTTAGTTTAAGTACTTCCATATTTCCTGTTTACTTCCTTCAACCAACATGCTTACTTTTTTGTCTCAGACTCCTATCTAATTGACTTCAATTGGCATGACTAATTCTGTGTAGTTAGACTCCTGTCTTCGACATGACCATTCCTACACTTAGTTTCTGTGTTTTACTGTTTATTGTTGTTAGTTAACATGACTAATTTAGCATTAAGCGTAGCTGTTAGACCTATGTTGTTCCTGCCTAGACTCTAGGCCAGTATGCTATTGTTTTTTGGTTGTTGTAGAAACCCTTGCCTATTCCATGTATCTGTTACTCAGTATGCTCTCACTCTTATCCTGTTCTTGTGTGTTTCTGATTCCTGTGTCCCCGTCCCCTGCTCCTTTTTTTGTAACTGTTTTTACACCTAGAACTAGTTGACAAACTGGATTTGAATCTGGGGAATATGATGCTTTTGTAACCATGTTGTTGTTTGCTTAACCTTCTTTTCCTTCAAAAGGTTTTTCAACATGTTTTTTTTACTCTTAATATGTTTTCCCAAAATGTGTCCATTCTTAAAGTATTTTTTACTCCTAAATGTTTTACTTCTCTACTGTTGTCCAAAAGTTATTCCAACTATGTCAAGCACTCTCACTCCTTCTCTTAGATTACTTAAGTTCTGCCCCTCCAGTGTGTGTACTTCCTAGGAATCCATGAGATTCCTCCGAACTCTGGTACACCGGGGCTGGCCTTTTTCACACTGCACATAATCATTTCCGTATTCAAAGGATCTTGGTGTGAGCATTCCTCGGGACCCCTAAGGTCCTTAGGGAACTTTGACATACCAGGACACCCTATTGGCTATGAGGCTGCGTTCTGGGACAGCACTACGAGACAGGGAGAAAGGACAAGCTATCTATTACCTAAGTAAGAAATTCCCCCATATAAACCGCGCTACTCTCTATTGGAACATACCTGTTGTGCCTTGACCTGGATAGCTCAAAATATGAGGCATTACTTCTGTGCTTACACAACATACCTCATGTCAAGGATGGATCCCCTGAAATATATCTTTCAAAAACCTATGCCCACTGGCAAGCTGGCTAAGTGGAAAATCCTGTTGAGTGAGTTTGATATTGTTTATGTAACTCAGAAAGCAGTCAAAGGATAGGCACTGGTAGATCATCTTGCTGAACGGAAGGAGAATACGCACCCCTGAAAATGTATTTTCCCGATGAAGAAGTGCTATTCATTGGGGGGGGGGGGGATATTGCTGAACCCTACGATGGTTGGAGGATGTTCTTTGAAGGAGAGGAAAATTTCAAAGGAGTCAGTATTGGAGCTGTCTTGGTATCGAAAACTGGCATTTCCCTGCACCAACAACATGGCAGAGTATGTCGCTTGCATCCTAGGACTCAACATGGCCATCAACATGAATATTCAGGAGCTGTTAGTAATCCGCTATTCAGATTTGCTTGTGCACCAGGTACAAGGAGAATAGACCACCAAGAATTCCAAAATACTGCCATATCTGCACCATGTGCAGGAATTGAGAAAGAGGTTCACGAAGATAGAGTTTCAGCATGTTCTTAGGGTTCAAAACGAGTTTGCCGATGCATTGGCCACTTTGTCATCAATGATACAACATCCAGACAAGAACTTCATTGATCCTATCCCAGTAAGGATCCATAGTCAACCGGCATATTGTGCTCATGTTGAACAAGAAATAGATGGGAAGCCTTGGTTCCACAACATCAAAAGGTATCTGACAAAAGGGGAATACCCGGAGCATGCAAGCCATAGTCAAAAATGCACACTTCGGAGATTGTCCAACAATTTCTTCCAAAGCGGAGGAACCCTATATAGAAGAACTCCTAATTTGGGATTGTTGAGGTGCGTCGATGTGAAAGAAGCTTCTAAGTTGCTAGAAGAGATACATGCTGGAACCTGCAGCCCGCATATGAATGGTTTTGTCTTGGCCAAGAAGATACTTAGGGCCGGTTATTTCTGGATGACCATGGAGACAGATTGCATCCGGTATGTCCAAAAATGCTACAAATGTCAAGTACATGCAGATATGATAAAAGTGCCACCAAATAAGCTCAATGAAACAAGCTCACCTTGGCCATTCGCCGCCTGGGGAATGGATGTCATTGGTCCAATCGAGCCCACTACCTCAAATGGGCATTGGTTCATCTTGGTAACTATTGATTACTTCACCAAATGGGTCGAAGCAGCACCTTACAAGGCAATGACTAAGAAAGTCGTGGAAGATTTTGTCCGCGATCGGATTATTTACCGATTCGGAGTTACGGAGTACATCATCATTGACAATGCCACCAATCTCAACTGCGATCTGATGAAAGCCATGTGTGAGTCCTTCAAAATCAAGCACAAGAATTCCACAGCCTATAGACCTCATATGACTCTAGCTGTAGAATCCGCCAACAAGAATATCAAGAAGATACTGAGAAAGATGGTAGAAAATCACAAACAATGGCACGAGAAGATACCATTTGCTTTACTGGGATACCGTACCACAGTCCGCACATCAACCGGGGAAACTCCCTACTTACTGGTTTACGGTACTGAAGCTGTTATTCCTGCCGAAGTGGAGTTTCCTTCTTTGAGGATCATACAGGAAGTTGAGCTCAACGATGAAAATTGGATAGGGAACTGTTATGAGCCGCTAGCCTTCATAGACGGAAAGAGGATGAATGCAGTATGTCACGGCCAAATTTATCAGAACAGAATGTCCAGAGCTTTCAAAAAAAGGGTCAAGCCAAGGCAGTTCACACCGGGGCAGCTGGTGTTGAAGAAGAACTTCCCGTATCAAGATGAAGCCAAAGGGAAATTCTCTCCAAATTGGCAAGGTCCTTACATGGTTCACAGAGTATTGACGGGAGGAGCCCTCATACTCGTAGAAATGGATGGAGAATCTGGTCAAAACCAATCAATTCAGATGCAGTCAAGCGATACTATGTGTAATTGTTTATGTTTCCGCAAATGATGTAAATTGAACTATGCTCGACCTGATTCCCGTTTAAGAGAGGATACGTAGGTAGCCCTATGGGGTCGGTCACAATTCAATAAATTTTTTATTTTCCCCACCATCGGAAACTGGGGCAGAATTTTGAGGAGGACCCTCAAAATTCCGAAGCAAGTTCAGCCGATCACAACATATACGCCAGTCAGAAATGTTTGTCCGTATAACTGGGGCAGAATTTTGAGGAGGAACCTCAAAATTCTACGGCAAGAGAAGTCACAATGTCTTGGATCGTATCACATTTACTGGTTCATCTAACCAATTTTCTAAAAAAACATATTATTTACTATGACTTTGAAAACTACGCATGCTTTCTTTTAAAATAACTCTGTTTAGAAAACGCTACCCCCAATGATTTGAACAGGATCTTTAGACCGAGCAAAGAAAGTCAAGCAAGCCGACGGAGGCAAGAACCGACCTCCCCCTTACAGAACTCATGATTTTTCTTTGAATGTAGGAACAAGGAATATGCACGCCTCGAAATCACAAACTTCATAACAACAACGATACTGAATCCACTTCCAGCTAAGAAATACTCTGCAATCACCTACTATTTATTCTCTTTGCATGGTATTGAGCTATGTCTCAATCTTACATGAGGCTAAGCCCTACCTCCATATTTGCATAAGGCTAAGCTCTGCCTTCACCTGCATGAGACTAAGCCCTGTCCCAAATCTTGCATGAGACTAAGCTCTGTCTCTATCTACATGAGGCTAAGCCCTGCCTTCATATTTGCATAAGGCTAAGCTCTGCCTTCACTTGCATGGGACTAAGACCTATCCCGAATCTTGCATGGGACTAAGCCCTGTCCCGAATCTTGCATGAGACTAAGCTCTATCTCCATCTGCATGAGGCTAAGCCCTGCCTCCATATTTGCATAAGGCTAAGCTCTGCCTTCACTTGCATGAGACTAAGCCCTGTCCCAAATCTTGCATGAGACTAAGCTCTGTCTCCATCTGCATGAGGCTAAGTCCTGCCTCTATATTTGCATAAGTTTAAGCCTGCCTTCACTTGCATGGGACTAAGCCCTGTTTTTTTATGCATGAGACTAAGCTCTGTCTCCATCTGCATGAGGTTAATCCCTGCCTCCATATTTTCATAAGGCTAAGATCTATCTTCACTTGCATGGGACTAAGCCCTGTCCCAAATCTTGGATGAGACTAAGCTTTGTCTCGATCGGCATGAGGCTAAGCCCTTCCTCCATATTTGCATAAGGCTAAGCTCTACCTTCACTTGCATGGGACTGATCCCTGTCCCGAATCTTGCTGAGACTAACCTATGTCTCTCCGGTACTATCTATTTGCTCTTCGTTCAGGCTAAGCTCTACCCTCAACCTCACAAGACTAAGCCTTGTCTTGTTGCCCTTAACATCATGTTATCGCATCTCATGGGCTGAAATATCACCAACTTGTCCAAAGGCGTCATAGTCAAAAAGCATCATCCTCATAGCCGGAAGACACCATGCCATGGCCTGAGGATCTCCCAAAGTTGCATATCATTATTCAAAGGCATCATGGTTCGGAGGCACCATTTTCATGGCCTGAGAAAATCATTTCATAGCCTGCAAATCCCTTACTGAACAATTGATGGCCCAGAACATCATGGTCTAAAGACGTCATCTTAACCGTCCGAAGACAATTCTCGTGGTCCGAAGGGAATCTGCATCATGTTTAAATTCCCGCACAAATATATGCTCGTAGTATCTCTTTACTTGCAGGTGACCCGATAAGACACCATTACCCCAACGGGAGCAATCCCGCTCCACTTCCTTCATATTATCTCAAACCTGACAAGTCACCATAACCATTCTTCACCTATCCTGAAATTTATTGACCATCCTTGTGGTAACTTCATCAAGTTTTACTCCACCGATGAATCCAGAACTACACACGACCTGATTCATATAAAACCAGGGATATGTAGGCAACTCGAAAACCATAGTGCAGCCTATGTCTCTCAAAACACCTTACTCGGTCAAAATTGGCCATCATATCTTTACCCGACAACTCTTTCATCCTTCCCGGGTAAAGATGGGTAGCTGTTGATTCCCAATTTTTCCCTATATTATTTCCAAAATGCATATATCTTTTCAAAACAATGCATGAGCATCAATTAATAGTTTTCCATAATTTCCACATTTTAAAAGAGTTTTTAATTAATTTATCCTAGTATTTTTTATTATATGGACAATTACTAATTGCATCACCATTGGTTTTATGATAATTAAATTGCTTAATTTTATCATTTATGTTTACGCTAAGCTTTAATTATTTTGCAAATAGCCGTACTTACATTTTTAGGTTATAATTGCAATAACTTTGCAGTAATAGCCCACGAGTGTATAATTACCTTATATCACAAGAAATTGACCCTTTGTATTTTATAATATTAAGTAATTATTTCAAATCAATTTTATGCATAAAATCATTTTATTATTTCTTAACTATTTTTTACAAATTATATTGTCAATTAAATGGGTATTTAATAAATAGCCTTTTATTTTCAGACCTAACCCCCTCAAACATTAGCCCAAACCCTTTTAAAAGATAGACCAAAACCCTTAGTCCCAAACCTATACACCCGACCCAATCACCCGTTTAATCGTGGCCGTTGATCATTTTGATCAACGGTCCACGATTAAACCTACCATAATTAATCCCCTAACACTCTAACCCCATTAATTTCACTCAACCCCGCCGCCCCTGAATCCCTCATCCTTTCCATTCTCTCTCAATCACCCCCTAAAAACCTAGCCACCGTCACCTACAAAACTCCCCGTATATTGGGTTTTTATGTATTTTCCGGCCCTTCCCGGCCTGTTACATCTTCTGGTTGTTCGAATTCATTGATTTATGAGAGAATCTCAAAGATATTCAACCTGGTTCGTTTCAAAACCTTTCTCATAGGCCTATCTATGACCATTCTTGTTGTGAGTACTGTTTCTTGCCTATTTTGGTTCAAATCTATGGTTTTCGATCTATTTTTTTTTACTTCTACTATTTCTGAAAAACCCTAGTTTCACTAGTCTTTGAATCTGTTCAGATCTTCGTAGATCTGAGATGATTCGAGTATTATTGGGTGTTTTCTTTTTAAAATCTTTTGTTCTAGTTAATTGCTTCGATTTTATTCACTCCTTCTGAAATTAGGGTTCGTCCCAGACTTTCTTCAAAGGTTTTCCTACTTCTCAGTGATTAAACAAAATGTTCTTCATTACCTTCAATTTTTGTTTCGTTATTATGTTGATTTCTGTGAACCAGTCTTATTAACTAATTCTATTCAGATTCGAATGTTTTTCCCCGTTAAAATCGGTATTCTTTGAAATTTTTTTACTGATTCGAATGACTGTCCTGTTAAAATTAGTATTTGCTAAGATTTTCACTTGTTCCCTTATTTGTGACCTTAATTGATTATACTTTCCTTAATTAATTATCGGTATGGTTTAGGATTTTACCGACTCCTTATATGATATGATTTCTTACCTTAATTGAGGCCAGTTCTGGCTGTTAACTGACTCTCCCCAATTAAAAGGGTCCTTTCCGGATTTCTCAATTGGAATTGATTCCCTAATTGATTTATTGCTCTTAATTGATTGAACTGTGATTCTCTTTACCTTATTTGTTTTTCTCCCTAAGTTCTATATATACACCCTCATTCTGCTTCTTAAAGACACGGACAATAGTTCAAACACACACACACACACAAACTTTCTCTCATCTCTCTTTCTGCTACTTGTATTCATTGCTTGCTTAGCCGGCTGAAAGCTAGGGCTAGACTGTCAAATCCTGCCTACTTCACCTTCTGTCTTTGGTTCCTTAACTGGTATGTTCCTGCTTCTAATGCCATTCATTCTACTATGAAGTTTTAATCTATATGATTCTCTGGGGCTCTTTTTACGTTAATATCCATGTCTTTTCTGCATTAGACTAACCTCTTATGTACCTAATATTATATTCTTTCTTGTTTACAGTTTGATCGGTATGTTTAAGTTCACCCTTTATTGTTTATTCCTTTAATCAGCATGTTTACTTTAGTTTAAGTACTCCCATCTTTCCTGTTTACTTCCTTCAACCAACATGCTTACTTTTTTGTCTCAGACTCCTATCTAATTGAGTTCAATTGGCATGACTAATTCTGTGTAGTTAGACTCCTGTCTTTAACATGATCATTCCTACACTTAGTTTCTGTGTTTTACTGTTTATTGTTGTTAGTTAACATGACTAATTTAGCATTAAGCATAGCTGTTAGACCTATGTTGTTCCTGCCTAGACTCTAGGCCAGTATGCTATTGTTATTTGGTTGTTGTAGAAACCCTTGCCTATTCCATGTATCTGTTACTCAGTATGCTCTCACTCTTATCCTGTTCTTGTGTGTTTCTGATTCCTGTGTCCCCGACCCCTGCTCCTTTTTTTGTAACTGTTTTTACACCTAGAACTAGTTGACAAACTGGAGTTGAATCTGGGGAATATGATGCTTTTGTAACCATTTTGTTGTTTGCTTAACCTTCTTTTCCTTCAAAAGGTTTTTCAACATGTTTTTTTACTCTTAATAGTTTTTCCCAAAATGTGTCCATTCTTAAAGTATTTTTTACTCCTAAATGTTTTACTCCTCTACTGCTGTCCAAAAGTTATTCCAACTATGTCAAGCACTCTCATTCCTGCTCTTAGATTACTTAAGTTCTGCCCCTCCAGTGTGTGTACTGCCTAGGAATCCATGAGATTCCTCCGAACTCTGGCACACTAGGTCTAACCTTTTCCACACTGCACATAATCACTTCCCTATTCAAAGGATCTTGGTGTGAGAATTTCCCGGGATCCCTGAGGTCCTTAGGGAACTTTGACACACCAGGACACCCAATTGGCTATGAGACTTTGGTATCCTGGAGTGTTTTGAAGGCCTGGTTTTTCCAGGTTCACTTTAGGCCTATCTCAGGCTCCTGATAGTATATTATGTAATTCATTTATTTATGGTATGTGATAATACCTTTGTAAACAGATATTGGGAGACCGGGTAGAAATCATGCTTTAGGTTTATATTGTGTTTTCTTACATTAGAAATTCTGCCTTTAGGTCTATGTTGTGTTCACTTGCCTTAGAAATCATGCTTTAGGCTCATATTATGTTATTCGCATTAGCAATCATGCTTAGGTTTATATCATGTTTACCATGCTTTTAGATCACCTGGCATACTAGGCAATGTTATAGGCTCATTACTTTATTTATTACAAAATTTCGCTCTGCATAATTATGATCACCTAGAAATCCTGTTATTAAGTTACCATTGCAATTCTGCTTAATAAAAATTTCCATCCTTGGTGTGCATCAGAAATCCTGCTTTAGGACTATGTTTGTATCATGTCTACATCGCCTAAGTCAATAACCGTCCTGTCTATACGAATGTTTAAAAGAAATTTCAGCACCTAGACAAGCATGTTTATAGGATGTATTAAAACTCAAACTGTTTGTTTTCCTTTAGTCAATTTCCAGAATTCTGTTTGCATTTTAGACAACATGTATCCTTGAACCACGCCTAGGAAGGCTTATAGGTAATTAAGGCCATACAAAAAATTGTAAAACTATGTTTTGTTTATTTGTGACTGCCCAGATTCAACAGGTTATAAAATCAACAGGCAAACTGATTAGGTCTTTACCGCTTCGCTTTAACATGATGCTGCACATTCTCTATTTGTCATGCTCACTTAGATATCATGTTCTAGGACCTTTTCTGAAACATCTGAAATCTTGATGTTTGAGACGTGCTAATTGCCTGTTTATTTGTGGAGGTAAACATGGGCCCTTAGTTGTCGTCTTACTTGACAGTCCTGTTTGTTTCTTTGTTATCACTTAGATTTTCCTTTTTAAATACTTTAGGAGAGTCTAGAACTAGCTAAAAGTAGAGGTCCTAATCACCTTCGGGACCACAAGGAAGGGACGGGTAATGCACGCTTAGAGTTCGTTTGATTAAAACCTAAGTCAATAACCGCCCGCTAATGTCACGTGTAACCCCTCTAGTTGAGGAAGGATTATCGGGCACTGTACGGATGTGATCCTATAGGCTAAATAACTTAGGACTCCCCTATCTTATTTACATATGTGTGCTGAGACTGCTTACCTTTTAAACTCCTTTTATCTTACTTACATATGTGTGCTTAGACTGCTTATCTGTTAAATGACTAATTTACTAAGTAAGTTTGGTCGGGACCCACCATTGTGGACCTAGAGGGGTGCCTAACATCTTCCCCTCAAGGTAATTTCAAGCCCTTACTTAATATCTGGTAACGTAGACTGTTTTCATGCATTACTTGCATTAGGTTCCCTAACGCACCATAAATCCGTTAGGTGGCGACTCTTAACTTTCCATACCCCTCTCCCAAAAGGAAGGGAGTTGTCCCAAATGAATGTCGAAACCCGATTCCGGGAAGAAAAAAAGGGGCGCGACACTAAGTCCCCATATCAACCATGCCACTGCGCCAAGCTAGGTCAGTAGATATATATGTGCCTGTGCAACAAAAATGCATAACAAGTGTAGTATGAGTACTAAAACAACATGTACTCAGTAAGAATCCCGCCTAACCTCGAAGAGGTAGTGATGAGAGGCCGACTTTGACGCTTACTAGAGGTCAAGTTAATATAAATATATGTGATTCTAAGCATGGATGTCATAATTAAATAACAAGTAATACAGAAAGTGATAGCTTCTTTCATAAGTAAATTTCAATTTTACTCTTTCAGTTGACCACTTATAATTCAAGGCCAGTAAACAGTTCAAATCATAGAAGTACCCAGCAAATATCACGCGCAAGTAATGCCGAGGTCGTATGACCCGGTTCAACATAAATGTAAATTGTGTACTTCCAGAAGGTCGAATGGCGTGAACCATAAATGCATCTATTTACCCCGCTCGCGAATCATATGTGCGATGCGGTCAATTATAAATAAGGCTTCCGAAATGAGAACTTTCTTTCCAATTCGACTCCGAACTTCCTGAAATTCAGTTCCAACCACGCCTACAAGTCATAATACGTGAAATGAAGCTTCTCATGGCCTTAAACTGCTAAACGACGTGCTAGATCTCAAAACAACCGATCGAGTCGTTACATAGAGTTACCCCACTCGCGAATCATACATGCGCCGTAGGTACTCATAGATTCACACATTCAAACAGTAAGTCCATACTTTATCAAGAAAATAATTACCCAAGGAAGTGATAAATTCTCTTTTAATGGTCACGAAGATGGTATTTAAATATTTTCTAGAAATTCATTTTCCAAGTTTGATAAGATTTAAAAATTTTAAACTCATCAGTAAAGTTACAAGTACGTCAAATAAGACATGCTTTTGGGTCCTAGACAACCCGGACATAAGCATAATAGTAGCTACGCACGGACTCCCGTTACCTCGTGCGTAAGTAGTCCCCACAAATAGTAGCACATGATTGATTATTTCACCTATGGGAACAATATCCTCTTACAAGGTTAGAAATGAGACTTACCTCGGTCCAAGGTTCCATAACCGGATTCCAAGCCCTTTCGACAACTCAAATCGATGCACAACGCTCCAAAACTAGTCAATAGTTATGCAAACCCATAAATATATACTCAATTACTCATGACAATTCAATTTATAACAAGTTCTAACCCCAACCGCAAAGTCGATGAAATCACACTCGGGCCCACGTGCCCGAATTCTGATTTTTTTTTCATAGATAAATTTTACCCATAGCCTCACTAACTCGAATATATAATTTACTCTCAATTTTATGCCCAAATTCGTGGTCAAAATACAAAAATATAAATTCTAGGGTTTTCTTCCAAATCTCATAATTTCTACAAATTTCCATACTTTAATCCGTATCTAATTCATGTATTTAACTTGAAATGAGTGGGAACAACTTACCTTGTGATACTTGAAGAATATTTCCCCTTGAAGCTCTCCAAAATCTCCCAAGCCAAATGAGAAATGGGAGAAAAATGGCCAATTCCCGTTTATAAAAACCCTCACTGCCTCCAGCTTTTCCGCATCTGCGGTCACTTGACCACTTCTGCGGTTGCGCAGGTGCAGCCCCAACTACTGCTTCTGCGGTCTTCCACAGGGTCCATCACTCCGCTTCTGTGCTTCCTTTACCGCAAGTGCGGTCCCGCTTCTGCGGCAAGATGACCTCATCTGCGGTCCCAACATTTCCCCTCTCAACCGCACCTGCGCTCCATTGGCTACTTCTGCGGCTCCGCACTTGCAGCCGAAGCCTCGCAGGTCCAGTCACACCAATTGACAACAACCCTCAGCCTCTTCTTAAATCCTATTTTCGACCCGGAATCCACCCGAGGCCCCCGGGACACCATCCAACCACACCAACCAGTTCCAAAACATAATGCGGACCTTCTTGAGGCCTCAAATCACATCAAACAACGCCAAAACCATGAATCGCACTCAAATTCAAGCTTAATGAACTTTAAAATTTCCAACTTCTACATTCGATGCCGAAACCTATCAAATCACATCTTTTTGACCTCAAATTTTGCACACAAGTCATAGTCGATATTACGGACCTACTCCAACTTCCGAAATCAGAAACTGACCCTGATATCAAAAGTCCACTCCCTTCTAGACTTCTTAAAAACCTTCAAATTTCTAACTTCTAGCCAAATGACTTTAAAATGACCTACGGACCTCCAAATTTACTTCTGATCGCGCTCGCAACACCAGAATCTTAATACGGAGCTATTCCCAGAATTGGAATCCCAACGGACATTAATAACATTAGAATGCACTTCAACCCAGACTTATGAAATTCTTCCAAAGTGCTAACTTCCATAATATGCGTCGAAACACTCCCGGGTCATCCAAAACCCGATCCGAACATACGCCCAAATCCGAATTCATCATACGAGCCTACTAGAACCATCACATTCTCATTTTGAGGTTGTTTACTCAAAAATCCAATCTTACTCAATTCTTCCAACTTAAGGCTTTCGAAATGAAAATTTTCTTTCCAAATCTACTCCGAACTTCCCGAAATTCAATTCCGACCACGCCTACAAGTCATAATACGTGAAATGAAGCTGCTCATAGCCTCAAACCTCCAAACGATGAGCTAGAGCTTAAAACGACCAGTTGGGTCGTTACATTCTCTCCCACTTAAACATACGTTCGTCCTCGAACGTGCTAAGAACTGCTCTGGAGTTGTCAGAAATCACTATTTAACACCTCGTGTAGCAACCCGTGCTACCACAACTCAGTTGAGCACAATGGCTTGATCAGATCTGAAGATATACTCTTTCATACATACAATAAGCTCAGAACCCATTTCCAACACCCGAAATTCTCTGCCAGGCCTGTTTCTAATATATGAACTCCGAATTAATCACTACACGAGGTACCAGAACATGACTGCATACCTTTGCTGAATTTCACCATGCCCCCCATCATTCACAGGACCATATTAACATCCTCTGATCATAACAACCGACATTCCCCGAACCCGCTGCTCGCAATACACCTCATGACATATATATAGGTCCTGATATAACGCTTATGATACCGACACAACGGAGGAGATGTGTAGAAATTCATAACCAACTGCAGAGTTGACAAATCATTCAATCTCTCTTCTTAACTAGAATCATCACCTCATTATGAACAAAATAATGGTATTTGTTCTTTAATATACTTCACATAATCTTATCGCACTGGTCCGTGATCCGATAATCTCGTCTCACCCAATATGAACTACCCAAGAAATAAACCACCCCAGATTCTGCCAAAATCTCCTATGATGCCACAATATGCCAATAAGCCACAACTCGAATGTGATACATAAAGAAATGACTTAGAAATGGACTACTCAGCTCACACACTGTTATGAACTTTCCTCAGAAAATGGGAAACAGGACTCACAAACACAGGATATATAAAACCATACTCAACATCACACCGTTGCGGCACACAACCTGATCCAACCATGACACCCGTGGCGGCGTGCCACCCGATCTACACATAATTATCTATTAGAAAGTACTCACCGAGCTAACCTCATAACTACAAAATATCTAATATTGATCACAAGCAACATTGAGGGCACAATACCAACCCTGGGGGGAAATATAGCGGCATAAGCAACAAAACGCAAGCACAACTGAGGTGCAATATATGATCTGAATCTCAGGAGCCATCTTGCTCACATACACCATCACTACGCGAAATCTCAAAGCATAAGAAAATTATCGAGCTATTCACAACTCACATGGAACAATATAGTATTACATGAAATAGCTGCCGAAATAACATCCAATGTTCTAGTAATCCTCCCTGAGGAGCGCTATACTGAAATGAACACATCTGGCTCGCATAGAGCCCATACTCATATTTAAATATATCCACAGAACTTAAGCCAATTCTGATCGTAACACACAGAGCTAGTAACCTTTCAAGGGTCCACACTAAGCCAGACACACAATAACATCCTTCATGTCCGGAACAAACTTCCACAATCCGAAACCAAATGAACCGAGCGCCTTCCAGGACTAAGCCCTCACACTACTGGTATTACCATAATCTCCATTCTTGGTCTTAAATCTTTAATCAGTTAAGTGAATATATGTCACCTTTATACAATCTTCCCGTGGGGTACGCTCCCACAACCTTCCGCACAAGATAAAAAGTCTGCACAGCCATACCACCAGCCGCACTAAAGTTACAAAGCAAATCAAGAATCCTTCACCAGGATGCAAAACCTCTTTTATGAAACACCAATCTCAGGCGATGTTGAGCACAATACTAACTTACCCTAAGCATTCAAATCCCTTTTCTGCTCATCCGAGCTTGTGACATCCTTGCCCATACCGAACCACAACCTTTATCCTTACTTCCAAATCCATACTGCTTACTGCACCTAACATGCTAATATGAGATCACACAAGAATTTCATCATAACTCCTGAACCACTATTAGGGTGAACACTTCATCACATAGAAACTTTTTACTTAAATCATTCTAAGAGAACCATAACAACACGCGAATGAATCCTCATAACTGTAGAATATACAAATCCTCAAGTAGTGGTGTAAACCGCCAGAACCCTTCCGAGATCCGCCTACGCATAACAGGCGATAATACTTGAATACTTCCAAATAAAATCGATTACGGCGGCCGTCAAACCTCGCACGTACCATAACAAATTACATGCATAACTTGATCACGCTGGATGAATTGATCACTGCCACCATCATGCCAGTTCAACCATGGTTAACCAACCTAACTTCTCCTAATAATCCTTAATTGCCTCAGAAATAACATTGACTCCATTCAACACATAACGAACTCAATCCTCACTCATCCCGACTGGCCTTGTACCACGAGGCCATGCTATCTCGAATCCCACAAACCATCTCATACCCTCCTTGTGCGCATGCTCGCATCCTCAATTGATACACCCATTTTGAAAATCCTCTACGAATACAAAGTCTGCAAGTCAAAAATATCATAGAACATTCCGAGCCTCTAATCAGTAACTGCCGCAAAAGCTCAATTCTTAACCGTACCGCGGGCTTGAAATCCTTAAGAACTGCATTCTTATCCTTTCAATTTACTAGGACCGTTGTTGAGAGTCACCCACTCTGGCTTGGTCCCGCGTATAATCAACTCCAAGGCTCCGCTGGCCCATGAACACCCATCTCAATGAAGCACCCGACCGAATCGCTTCCCTTGTAAATCACCTCTGTACGAAACATAAATCCTGAATCTTCCCAAAGCCCGAACATGAGTCGATAAGGCCAACTATAACACACCTATATCAATTCCTTTGCCTAAATTACCTCTTATGTCTTTTCCCTTAGCTGCAATAACTCACCAATACGCAGATAACCCGAAGCCCCACAAGTGGATAACCATGCAACCCAATCGTAGGCGGTGGGACTCTCTCCTGCTTAGACTGAAGCTACTATTACACAACTCTGGAACCCGCCAAGATTCTTTCTTTATTTCCGACATGATCTTGCACTACCAACCCATCAAATTCCTCGAAATCTTTCTGTTAGCAATTCATTAACACTCTAAAGCTCTAGCAAATTCACTTATTCGACCTCTCACTCGATAGTCAGAAAAAAATCCTTTACAGAAGCTTCGCCAACCACACGACCGCTGACCCGCTCAAAGGTGATAACCCAGTTGGGGAAGTTACATGCCGACATCTACCAACGTCGCTGCATGGGGTACAATCACAACGACATCATTAACCCATCCCGAACTCGTGATCATCCACCAACTGTACTAGTCCGTTCACTCCTTATGGACATCAACTACTTGTACGTCAATATCTTCCAATTCCAAATTATATTGCATCCTTCTTCATACCAAGCAACTCCTTTCTGTTGCATCCAGTCTCCCGCCACATAACAACCAATATTTCAAATTAAACTCGTGGACCCGATTACTGTCCACTTAAATTCCAAAGTCACTCTAAACTTTCCTCCATGTGTGTGGTTACCTTGCCACTGAACCCATATGCTACTTCGCCACTCCCCCACTTTAGTCCAACTCACTCCTTTAAGATGCTACTCGACTTTCGCTTCTCACACCTGGCCTCCTAGAAATTTAGCCACAACTTGACACTTCCCATATGTCCTTCCTCATCCTTTGTTGCCCAACTATTGCCTTAGATCAATGCCCATATCTGCAACACTTGAACTGATATCGCTACCAACCTCAACTCCTTTCCGAAGATCCTCCTTCTCGAGCCGTCAGCATTAGAAATACCTATTCAATCCTGAACGCACAATCTCTGACAGCCGCTTCTTCAATACTATCTCACTATATCCTGCCCCAAAAGCGAATTGTAGAAGATCATAACACCGACGAACTTAACACATTCAATCGAGGGTGGAGACACCACATTGCAGATGAAGATTCCACCTCACTTGAAAACACCAATTCCTATCACTCTATCAACCCTAACCTGAACATATATAGTCCAATTGCCTTTCCTCGGAATCTCGGAATCATGCTCTGAGTAGAACTCCTATCAAGTCATTCAGTGTCCCAACACACGAGCAAGAATCCTACAATCACGTCAATTACTGCGCGAGAACCATTCATGAGCATCATAACAACCTGAGCATAGCCTCAAAGCTCTCAAAAATACAACTACTGCGCTGAAACCACATAATATCCTTCCGCAAAGCAACGACAATAGCCCCAACCAACTATGCAGGGAAAAATATCACGCACCACATATGTAGTACCATTACAATTCCTCAAATTCCTGATTTATAGCAAGCGCTTCGCGACGCATAAGATTGAGTAGAAAGAAACATAGGCATAGGCCTCAAAGGAATCAAACCGCACGATGAGGAATCAAGAAGGGAAGTACTCCTAATAGCCCTGTAGCCTCTCGAAGATAAGTGCAGACGTCTCCGTACCGATCTGCAAGACTCTAATAGACTTTCTCATGACTCGTGAGACCTAAGGGAACCTAGTGCTCTGATACCACTTTGTCACGACCCAAAAATCCATTAAGGTCGTGATGGCGCCGGACACCACTATCAGGCAAGCCAACACTCAAAAAGTTAATTAAATCTCATTTTAGTAGTTTTTGAAATCATTTCTTTTCATTACATTAAATAGTAAATAATGAACTTCCACTGGGTATATAAAGTACTTTTAACAAATTCAACTAACGAATAAATCCCATAGTCATCCCAGAACCCGGTGTCACAAGTGCATGCGGAATTTCTAGGAAAACAAATGTAATACAATAACTGTCTGAAATATAAATTGGACAGTAGAAAAAATACAACACAATACTCTGAAGGAGACTCTGCTGGCTGTGGGTTGTCTCGAGAGGTTGCAGCTCACCTAAGTACTCATATCAACCATGCCACTGCGCCAATCTAGGCCACTAGATATACATGTGCCTATGCAATAAAAATGCACAGCAAGTTTAGTATGAGTACGAAAATAACGTGTACTCAGTAAGTATCCCGCCTAACCTCTAAGAGGTGTGACGAGAGGCCGACTTTGATTCTTACAAGAGGTCAAGTTAATATAAATATATGTGACGCTAAGCATGGATGTCATAATTAAATAACAAGTAACACATAAAGTGATGGCTTCTTTCATGATTAAATTTCAATTTTGTCATTTCAGTTGACAACTTATAATTCAAGGCCAATAAATAGTTCAAATCATAGAAAGTATCCAGCAAATATCATGCGCAAGTAATGCCGAGGTCGTATGACCCGGTCCAACATAAATGTAAATTGTGCACTGTCGGAGGATCGTACGGTGCGAACCATAGATGCATGTATTTACTCTGCTCGTGAATCATACGTGCGACGCGGTCAATTATATATAATAGAGTTAACTCGCTCGCGAATCATACATTTTCACGACCCAAAATCTAAACTGGTCGTGACAAGTTGGTATTTGAGCCAGATTGCATAGGACTCACCGGTCATGAGCAGGTTTAGTAGAGTCTTACAGATCGGTACGGAGACGTATGTAGTTATATTCGAGAGGCTAAAGAACCCTTAGGAAAAAAAATCTCACATTCTTGAGTTCTTGTCGTGCGAATATCCATTTTATTCAGCCAAAAGCGTAACTCTTTGAATTCCTTTCATGTATTCGAATGCGCACGTGAGCGCTTGGTATCAGTTGTGCATCGACGACTTGTGATTTCCATGTATGTGATGTGATTTTAGCATCTTGATAATGGGATAGTCTGGAGGACATGAGGTCGGGTTCATTCTGTGGCTTGAGTGCTAAGATTTCGATTATGTGAGTCGTACCTTTGGGGACTTATATGTCTGTTGGTGTCCTTATTGATGGGACTTTGTGACTGGATGTCTATGTGGTGAGTGTGATTTGAGGGTGATATGTGTTCATATTGTTTGATTGTGATAAAAGGATTGTCTAGAAATGCAGAAAGAACTATTGGGTGTTTGATTTTTGTCTCGAGTTGGCATATGAATTCAAGTTGTGAGTATATTGGAAGACATCTTATGTTGTTTAGTTGTGGAGTGAAGCGGATCTTCTTGTTGTGTTATGAGTTCTTGGTGATGTCTTTTGAGCTGACCAATGCCCCAATAGCGTTCATGTATTTGATTAACGCTGTATTTCAGCCGTGTTAGCACTCCTTTGTTATTGTATTCATTGACGGAATCCTGGTGTACTCGCGTAGCCAGGAGGAGCATGCTCAATATTTAAGGACGACATTATAAGGATTCAAGGAGGAGAAGGTCTATGCAAGTTCTCCAAGTGTGAATTTTCGTCTTAGTTCTGTAGCATTCTTGGGTCACGTGGTGTCTAGTGAGGGTATCCAGGTGGTCAGACGAGTGTGGAGAGAGCTTCCAGAAGCTCAAGATTTCTTTGACCACCGCTCCAGTGTTAGTTCTGCCATCAGCTTCAGGTTCTTATACCGCTTATTGTGATGTCTCGAGGGTAGGCATTGGTTTGTTCTAATTTAAAGAGGGTAAAGTGATTACGTAATAGCTATGATCTTCGGAAGTGTATAGAGAGATATCAGTTTGAGGCTAAGCAGGCAGGGCTATTTCCTGCGAGGTGTCCTCAGGTTGTGTGATCCTTATGTTGTTTTGTAGCAAGTTCTCTTTTAGCAGTAATTGATATATGTTGCAATTTGAATTTAGATCACTTGTGGGAGTTGGCACGGCTGTTGCAATGGTGAATGTGAGGTTGGAGATAATTGGGGATGTTAAATGGTTTGAGTTATATATGAGCTTATGAAGGATTTAGTTGAATCTCAATGTGGTATGGCGGCGATGTTAGCGTATGGGCGTTGTGAGTTATTGTTGGTCCTGAATCTTTGGCCTTTAGCCAAGTGGGAGTCCGTTAATGATGAGTTGATGGCATGATTATGTGTTGTATTGGTCGGTTTGAGGTGTATTGGTGAACCAGATATGACCTGCAGAGGTGGAGTCAGGGAATGACTCGAGTAATGGAAATTCTTCGATACAGGTTGTAATGTACCCTGCGGGTAAATGGACTTTATTGAATGATCGAGTTGTAATTGTAAAAAGTGTAGTGTGCAGTTTATGAGTTTGCTTGTTGCTTCAAATGAGTGGATTAATTTCCTAGTATGTGGTTTGCAAACGGGCTCAGGTCGTTCTGTCTGCTTGGTCAGTGTAATTGAAATTTGTGTAGAGTGGATGACTCTCGAGAATGGTTCTGACGGATTCAAGGTTATATGTAGCAATTGAGGATCTTCAAGGTGTGATGGGGCTAGAACTGAGATTTATGTTGGAGAGTGTCAAGAATTGTGGAATTTCTACATTATCATGGATTCTACATATCAGTATCGAGAAAGTGAAGGTAATGGCTTTAGATTTGCAGGAAGTTCTTCAGAGTAAGTATTTTGAATGTGGTACTTTTGGCGATATTTGAGAGAGTATTCAGCGGCCTACGAGCCTTAGACGGTATGGTATTATGATTGAGTCTCGTGTGGTGAGTCTGGGTTGAGAATTGCGGTATTATGGCAAGGAGGAGTACCAACTCGCAGGTAAGTCAGAAGGAACTTGGATAAATAGGACAACTTGGTAGTATGTCGGATCGGCATGGTAAGGGATACAATTAGTTCTTTGGGTGTTCATGAGGTAATGAGTTTTTACAGGTGTTTCTTAGTAATGCTCTTGGGTTTTGCTGACCTGCGTAGCTTGGTTGAGTTAGAAGGATTTAATCCTGACGGTTTGGTGTTGTATAAATGGGATTCAGATAGTTCATTATGGTTTCTACCACGGTTAGAGATGCATATTTTCTACTGGCGTGAGGTGCAGGTGATTTATAGTGATTTTTGCTTCTAAATTGGATCAAATGGGAATTCCTTGACCAGTTGGGTGCGTAGTTGCTTGTGGCTCGGAAAGGGATTATGAAGTTCTCATGCTTATCATAGGATGGCATGGTGTATGCGGTATGTCGTGTAGAGTGAGATTTGCGGTGTGAGGTCACAATTTAGTTATGGAAGGAAGGTCCAAAAAAATTACTAGGCAGCATTTGCAGTTTCAAATGACTAGGTAGATTATAGCACTGTTGGGTGGCTTGATGAGGGTATATAACTCTGAAGATTCAATGTGTGGAGTTTAGGGTACATCATTGGTATTGTGACGCCCTCTTGTTGGATCGACTGTTGATATTCAAGGTTGCTTGGTGACACAAAAGAATTATAGGGGTATCCCTCGTGGAATGATTGAGCATTAGGGATGTCCTATGTATTCGAGCGGTGGAGTTGAGATCAGATATAGTAATTGGTGCGCTTCATGACT
Source organism: Nicotiana paniculata (assembly GCA_005239505.1). Classification (NCBI taxonomy): domain Eukaryota; kingdom Viridiplantae; phylum Streptophyta; class Magnoliopsida; order Solanales; family Solanaceae; genus Nicotiana; species Nicotiana paniculata. Next base: position 115,022 of record ML328072.1, on the reverse strand, counting down.
TCGAGACTGAGAGTTCTCATAAACAGGTTATTTTGTGGTAGTAAACTATGAAGATACGAAGAAAGCTAGTCAGATGTTAGTATGTACCATGATTCAGTCATTGTGAACTTTTTGGTGAGTTATATATCTGTTGTGGGTGACCAGAGTTGATTTAGGGTTATTGGTAGACCCGTATGAGTGTGTGTTCTGCACCGGGTCAGAATAGCTGACTCCGAACTTTTATTGTTGAGTTTATTCGTGTTAAGGAGTGATGTATGAGTTACCCTTTGGTGTTTCGAGGAGTTGTGATTGTTGGTTATAGGCACATATGGTGCGGTTCTAATTGGGTGTTGCGGGATTGAGACGTATCGGTTATGTTCTTTCGGGTTTGTGTGGCATGGTAACGTCCGATTTCCCCGTGGTTATGGCAATGCACTGTGAGTATTTGATGTCGAATTGCGCATGGTTATTGATTTTGATCAAGGTGGCTTGAAGTATTTCATGTGGACCAGCATTGTATGGGATCATGCATTGTAGCGGAGTTATGTAGAGGTGCTCCTTGGTGTTAGATTCGTGTGTTTCGATGTTTTGATAAGTGTCTGGCTCTTAGAATGTTGTTGTGACAGTAATTGTTAATGGAGGGATGGTCCTCTCGTGTGAACCTTTTATATAATTTGATTACATTGGGATATTGATATTGAGTGCACGAGTTGCACATGTTATGGCTTTGAATTGTATTGATATGTCATGTCATCAGAGTGGTCGTGTTGGATGAGAAGAGGTCATTGGACCTAGAATGAATACTATCAGAATTGACTACAACATAGTTGGAAGGATAAATATCGGGAGTCTGCTTAGAAATCTTCTATAATTCCTGTTTGGGAAGGGGGAGCTTCATGTCTCACTGATCGGACGAATGGTTGCTATTTTCTATGTGTTTCTTTCATCATCGGCACCTTATGAAAGTGTTAAAGCGAGGCTTTGCTTGATAAGAGGTTATTTACCGGTATTGGGTTGTTTTGAGCAACTATTGTGATTTGGAGTTATCGTTATGAGTGTTTGAGTCATGCCGTATATTATATGATTACATATGAGGTTACGTATATGGCTTGATTCAGCATGTTCAAACTTATTCAGTTTGTAGTTGTGGAATTTTGATCTTGTAAATTATTTCAGAAGTGAGAATTTGGTTCTAAGATTTATAGGTCAGGTTGGATTTAGAAATTTCAAATGTGTTGTGCTATTGGACCTATATGGGATAGGTGATGTGGGATGACCCTCGGGTATGTGCATAGTGAGATTATGCGGCAATTTGATGGTGTTGGAGAACAACTCTTGGCACGTTCGAGGATGAACATATGTTTAAGTGGGGGAGGATGTAACGACCCGGCCGGTCGCTCTGAGAGTAATAGTCCCATTTCCCCCATTTCTGCTTCATTATATGTGGTTTAGTTTCATTATGTTGTGTTAGATTGTTGTCTCGGGTTCAGGGCGATTTTTGGAGAGAAATGAGACACTTAGTCTCTTAACTTGGTTCAATAGTTGGAAAAGTCAACTGGAAGTTGACTTATTGGTAAACGACCCCGGAATGTAGATTTTATGGTTCGGATAGCTTCGTTAGGTGATTTGGGATTTGGGAGTGTGTTCGGAATGTGGTTTTGATGTCTGGAGTAGAATTAGGCTTGAATTGGCGAATTTGAGTTTTTGGCGATTTCCGGTCGGCAGTGGAAAATTAGATATCAGGGTCGGAATGGAATTCCGGAAGTTGGAACAAGTTCGTAGTGTCATTTTGGATGTGTGCAAAATTTCAGGTCAATCAGACGTGTTTTTTTGATGGTTTCGGCATTTTTGGCGAAATTTAGAAATCTCAAAGTTCATAGGCTTGAAGCCGATGTGATTTTTGTTTTTGGGCGTTGTTTTGGGTGTTTCGAAGGCTCAAATATGTTTGAATAAGGTTATGGGACGTGTTTGTATGTTTGGTTGAGGTCCCGAGGGCCTCGGGTGAGTTTCGGGTGGTTAGCGGATCAATTTTTGGTTTTGAGTAATGGCAGATTTTTTTTGGTGTTTTGGTTCTGGTTTTCTCCTATGCGATCGCATAGGGATTCCTTCGATCGCGTAGGCTTAGTAGAGGAAGCTGGGTAAGGTGTTCTATGAGATCGCGGAATGGAGGATGCGATCGTGTGAGAGGGGAGTCTTGGGTCTTCGCGACGCGTGGCCCTATTCGCGTTCGCGTAGAGTTGAAGGGTACGCGAGGGGGGTTGAGCTGTTGTATTTTGTGACTTCCGCTCTCCTTGTATAGGTTGGGAAGCGTCCGTGGTTTTGCGCGTAAGGTAAATTAGTGGGGCATCATATTTGTTCTTCACGATCGCATAGGGAGTTCCGCGATCGCAGTGAGGAAATTCCCTGGGCAGATTCTTTTAAGTACAAAAACGAGGGTTGAGTCTTTATTTGCAAAAACCCATTAGAGAGTTCGGGAGAAGGTGGAAATTGAAGGGATTTTCAGTGGAGTTCTTGAGGTACGTGTTTTTCAATCATACTTGGGTTAATTCCATGATTTAGTCTCGATTTTTATCATTTAATTTGAAGAAATTGGTGTGGAAATTGGGGAAAATGGGAAGAAAGTTTGAGAATTTCTTTTGATGATTTAAGTGGGCATTGAGGTCGAATTTTGATGCTCTTGGTATGCATACACTCGTGGGAGGATGAGGATTTTTGTGATATAAATTTTATCAGATTCCGAGACGTGGGCCTGGGGGTCGGGTTGGGTCAATTTCAGGAACTTTTGTTAAAATTGATAGTTTTCGAGTGGGATTTGTTCCCTTATAGTATTCTGATGATATGAATTTGTTTTTGAATAGATTCGGGGCATGCTGAGGCCGAGTCGAGGGGCAAAGGAATCGCATAGTATATTTTCATCCGGTTTGAGGTAAGTAATGACTGTAAATCTTGTCCTCAGGGTATGAAACCCCGGACTTTATATTTTCTCACTATTTTCGGAGTGGAGCACATGCTGGATGACGAGTGTGTGGCGTGCACTGATTGGGGATTTGTACTTGGTCCTTCCCGTGGCAACTATTGAGTTGCGTATTTACTTTTAAATCATATGTTAAATTGTGTTTTAAGACTATTGTTATATTTGGGCTTTAAGCCATGTTTGGAGTCTTGTGCCGACCTGTTTAGACCCCTTGGGGGATTTTTACTACTATTTCCTCACTGTGTTGATTTAAGATTTGTACTCATTGATGCTATGTTTTACTGATTTTTGAAACTCAGTCTTATTTACTCCATTTGATGCATAAAATGATATTTTGGGCTGAGCACCCTATTTTACTGATAGCCCGAGTGGCTTGAGAGGTTTCTGACTGAGTGAGGCCGAGGGCCTGTGTTGTGAGGAATATATATGGATCGGGTTGCATCCCGCAATGATATAGCGCTCGGGCTATAGGATCCCCTCCGGAGTCTGTACAAACCCCCGGTGAGCGCATGTACCTATTGAGCGCGAGTGCCGAGTGCTGAGTGACGAGTGATTAGGAGGCATGAGTGATTGTGAGGTATGCCCGAGGGGCTGATTATGAGTGACTGTGAGGTATGCTCGAGGGGCTGATTCTGATAGATGTTACGCCCCGAGGGGCAATTTCTGATACATGTTTTGCCCGAGAGGTTACTTATGATTCATTTCATTTTTTTCACTAAAATTCTTGGACATTTTTCTGTAATTGGTTGAAATTACACTTTTCAAAGGGGTTTTACTGAAATTGGCTTTTTAAGCGTGATGATTTAACGTATACACTATTGGGAAAAAAGATTGTGCTTATTGTGAAATGATGATTTCACTTTATGCGTTTCTTACTGCTCAGACCTAATTTATTTTCATTACTACTGAGTTGGCGTACTCACATTACTCCCTGCACCTTGTGTGAAGATCTAGGTGCTAGGGTAGAGTGAGTTGTGTATCTGTTCCAGAGACTTCTCAGAGATTTTGCAAGGTAGATGCACGCGTCCGCAGCCCTGCTCTCTCTTGCTTACTATTATAGAGTTATTTTCCAGAGTTGTATATTTTTTGTAGATGCTCATGACCAGTGACTCCGGGATCTCGGGGTTGTATTTAATATTCGGTGTAACTTTATCTGTTTAAAAATAATTTAATAAAACCTTTATGGATTAGCAGTTTAGCAATGATATACATGAAAGATTAATTACGATCTGAGTGTTAACTTGGCTGGCCTAGTTCCACGATAGGCTCCATCACGACCAGTTTAGATTTAGGGTCATGACATACATGCGACGCAGGTACTCATAGATACACACATTCAAACAGTAAGTCCATACTTTATCAGGAAAACAATTACCCAAGGAAGTGATAAATTCTCTTTTAATGGTCACGGAGATGGTATTTAAATCTTTTCTAGAAATTCATTTTCCAAGTTCGATAAGATTTAAACATTCTAAACTCATCAGTAAAATTACAAGTACGACAAATAAGACATGCTTTTGGGTCCTAAACTACCCGGACATAAGCATAATAGTAGCTACGCACGGACTCCCGTCACCTCGTGCGTACGTAGCCCCTACAAATAGTAGCACATGATTGATTATTTCACCTATAAGAACAATTCCCTCTTACAAGGTTAGAAAGGAGACTTACCTCGCTCCAAGGTTCCATAACCGGCTCCCAAGCCCTTCCGACAACTCAAACCTACGCACAATGCTCCAAAACAAGTCAATAATTATGCAAACCCATAAATGTATACTCAATTACTCATAACAATTCAATTTATAACAAGTTCTAACCCCAATCACAAAGTCGATGAAATCACCCCCAAGCCCACGTGCCCGAATTCTGAAAAAAAAAAATTTCATAGATAAATTTTACCCTTAGCCTCACTAACTCAAATATATGATTTACTCTCAATTTCATGCCCAAATTCGTGGTCAAAATCCAAAAATACAAATTCTAAGTTTTTCTTCCAAATCCCATAATTTCTACAAATTTCCATACTTTAATCCGTATCTAATTCATGTATTTAGCTTGAAATGAGTGGGAACAACTTACCTTGTGATAATTGAAGAATATCTCCCCTCGAAGCTCTCCAAAATCGCCGAAGCCAAATGAGAAATAGGAGAAAAATGGCCAATTACCGTTTATAAAAACCCTCACTGTCTCCAGCTTTTCCGCACCTGTGGTCACTTAACCTCTTCTCCAGTCTTCCACCGGGCCCCTCACTCCACTTTTGCGCTTCCTTTTCCGCAGGTGCGTTCCCGCTTCTACGGCAGCATGACCGCAACTGCGATCCAAACATTTCCCTCTCAACTGCACCTGCGCTCCATTGGTCACTTCTGCGGCTCCGCACCTGCGGCCAAAGCCTCCCAAGTGTGGTCACACCAGATGACAGCAACCCTCGGCCTCTTCTCAAATCCCATTTTTGATCCGTTAACCATCCGGAATCCACCCGAGGCCCCCGGGAACCCATCCAACCACACCAACCAGTTCCAAAAGATAATGCCGACCTGCTCGATGCCTCAAACCACATCAAAAAATGCCAAAATTATGACGACCCAAAGGGTCATCATCTATTTTATTACCCATTCCATACTTTTGAGGCGTTGAAAACCTCATCTGTAGTTGCCTCAATTTGCATGCGCAGTCCGGGCGCGTAGCCGAACAACTTAAATATGAAATTCTGTGAAAAATGCTAAGATTTGATATTAAAATGAGTAAATTTGACTCCGATCAACATTTTGGATAAACGGACCCGGACCCGTGATTTGACGGTACCGGAGGGTCCTTAGGAAAATATGAGACTTGGGCAATCGAATTCCGAGGTCCCAAGCCCGAGAAATGAATTTTTGAGTAAAATTGTTTTTCTGAAATTTATAAAGAAAATTAAAATGAAAATTGGTTAGAATGTGTTGGTATCGGTCCCGTATTTTGGTTCCGGCACCCGGTACCGGTCTTATATGTGGTTTAAGATATTTCTGGGAAGTTTGGTTGAAATTGGACGTCGTTTGACGTGTTTCGGAATTAAAACTCTAAATTTGAAAGTTTATGAGGTTCGAAGAAAAACTAGTGATTTTGAGGTTTGATTCGTTGTTTTGATGTGATGTTGGCGATTTGATCACGCAGTTAAGTTCGTAGGATGTTGTGCGAGTTATCTGTGAAATTTGGTGTCATTCCGAGTTGTATAGGTCAGTTCGGCACGTTGCTAGCGAAGTCTAGAAAACTTAAAGTTCCTAAGTTTGGTTTTTGGGGTTTGGGGGTGTGATTTTGAGTTTTAGCGTTGTTTTGGGTGTTTTGAAGGCTCGAGCGAGTTCGTATTATGATTTGGGACTCGTTGTTATATTTGGACTAGGGCTCGGGTGGGCCCAGATGCCTTGCGGGCACCTAACGGGGCTAAGAACCAGAAAACATAGCTTCTGGTGCACCTACTCTGGTGTGACCGCAGGTGCGGGACCGCTCCTGCGGTCCCCAGCATCGCAGGTGCGATCATCCAATGGCCTGGCCAATTATCGCAAGTGCGGAACATTTCGCGCAGGTGCGAGACCGCAAGTGCAGGCCCAGGTCCCCCAGCCCATTTCCGCAGGTGCGAGATTTTTCTCGCAGGTGCGAGACAGCAGGTGCGGTCCCCAGAGCCGCAGGTGCGGAATCACTCTTCAGGCAGTGTGTTTTAGATATGGGTTTTAAACCCATTTTTCTCATTCCCTTCTTCTTCCTTGGGCAATTTTCTTCCATTGTTGAGGACTAACAACCAGGTCTTCTAAGGTAAGTGAACCCTACTCATAAATTAGCTTCATGCATGGATTCTAGCTTAATTAATTACATAAATTAGTGCAAAAATTCAATAATTTGTGTAGTAAGTTAGAACTTGTTATCATTGGAGAATTTTCTGTGAATTGGCCATGAAATCAAGTAAGAATCGTATATTAATGATCCTTAGGCTTTGGGTGAGTGTTCCCTTCGAAAAGTATAGGAATCCGAGAGAGCGGGCCCGGGGTCGAATTTTGTTATTTTGGAAGAATTCATGGAAATGGGTAATTAGGCTATGTAATTGAATCATTGAATCCTTATTGATATACTTGAGTTGATTATGTCTAGATAATACCATTCCGGAGTTGAATTCTAAAGGAAAGGCGGTGTTAGAGGGTTGATTGCTATATTTTGGACCTGAGGTAAGTGTTTGGTCTAACCTTAGCTTGAGGGAATAGAAGTGAGTTTTATTTGCTACTTGCTAATTATCAAATACGATGTATAGGCATGGTGACGAGTATCTATACATTGGTGTCTAGCATGATCGTGAGTCCTTATATTGCGAATATTCTGATTTTGTTGTAATTTCCATGCTTAATTGATGATTTATATATGTTGTGAAGAGCATGTGAAGAGAATTGTAATCTTTAAACTCCTTTGGAGCAATGGATCAAATTGTAACACGAATGAAGAAGATATATGATATAATTGAATCCTTTGGAGCATTGGCTCAAATTATAACACGAATGATGAAGATATATGATATAATTGAATCCTTTGGAGCATTGGCTCAGATTGTAGCACGAATGGTGAAGATATATGAGATAATTGAATCCTTTGGAGCATTGGCTCAAGTAATAGAGTAAATTATGAAATGAAAGTGAAAGAAAGAGAAAGAGTTACTAAAATACACCCTTGCCGGGTCATTGTTGCTTTTAGTGATTATCTCCCTTGCTGGGATGTTGAGATTGCTGCTATTGTTCCCTTGCCAGGATTTAATTGTTTAATTGATGTTCCCTTGCCGGGATTTCTATTTTGTTCTATTTACTCCCTTGCCCTTGTTTGTGATTGTTGTTTGGGTGAGGAAGAGTGTTAAAGCACAAAGGGTGATGCCGTGCACTGTTTACTATTGTGAGGAAAAGTGTTAAAGCACGAAGGGTGACGTCGTGCATTGTTTGATATTGTCTCCCTTGCTGGGATGTTGAGATTTCTGTTATTGTTCCCTTGCCGGGATTTCTATTTCTATTCTGTTTACTCCCTTGCGCTGATGTTGAGATTTCTGTAAGTGTTTGGTCTAACCTTAGCTTGAGGGAATAGGAGTGAGTATTATTTGCTACTTGCTAATTGTCAAATACGATGTATAGGCATGGTGACGAGTATCTATACATTGGTGTCTAGCATGACCGTGAGTCCTTATATTATGAATATTCTGATTTTGTTGTAATTTCCATGCTTAATTGATGATTTCTATATGTTGTGAAGAGCATGTGAAGGGAATTGTAATCTTTAAACTCCTTTGGAGCAATGTCTCAAATTGTAACACGAATGAAGAAGATATATGATATAATTGAATCCTTTGGAGCATTGGCTCAAATTGTAACACGAATGATGAAGATATATGGTATAATTGAATCCTTTGGAGCATTGGCTCAGATTGTAGCACGAATGGTGAAGATATATGATATAATTGAATCCTTTGGAGAATTGGCTCAAGTAATAGAGTAAATTATGAAATGAAAGTGAAAGAAAGAGAAAGAGTTACTAAATACACCCTTGCTGGGTCATTGTTGCTTTTGGTGATTATCTCCCTTGCTGGGATGTTGAGATTGCTGCTATTGTTCCCTTGCCGGGATTTAATTGTTTAATTGATGTTCCCTTGCCGGGATTTCTATTTTGTTCTATTTACTCCGTTGCCCTTGTTTGTGATTGTTGTTTGGGTGAGGAAGAGTGTTAAAGCACAAAGGGTGATGCCGTGCACTGTTTACTATTGTGAGGAAAAGTGTTAAAGCACGAAGGGTGACGTCGTGCATTGTTTGATATTGTCTCCCTTGCTGGGATGTTGAGATTTCTGTTATTGTTCCCTTGCCGGGATTTCTATTTCTATTCTGTTTACTCCCTTGCGCTGATGTTGAGATTTCTGTAAGTGTTTGGTCTAACCTTAGCTTGAGGGAATAGGAGTGAGTATTATTTTCTACTTGCTAATTGTCAAATACGATGTATAGGCATGGTGACGAGTATCTATACATTGGTGTCTAGTATGACCGTGAGTCCTTATATTGTGAATATTCTGATTTGTTTGTAATTTCCATGCTTAATTGATGATTTCTATATGTTGTGAAGAGCATGTGAAGGGAATTGTAATCTTTAAACTCCTTTGGAGCAATGTCTCAAATTGTAACATGAATGATGAAGATATATGATATAATTGAATCCTTTGGAGCATTGTCTCAAATTGTAACACGAATGATGAAGATATATGATATAATTGAATCCTTTGGAGCATTGGCTCAGATTGTAGCACGAATGGTGAAGATATATGAGATAATTAAATCCTTTGGAGCATTGGCTCAAGTTAGGATGACTTTGCATTGCTTTTCATCTCTGTCGTGCGATATGACTTCTGAGTACTGATTGAGTTTCCATTCTATTCTCTCGCAGATGGCGAGGACACGTAGTTCCCTTGGTTCCACTCAGCAGAACGACACTCCTGCTACAGCTCCTACGAGGGTCGAGGTCGAGGACGATGCCGTGCTAGAGGCCGAGGCCAGGGCCGGGCTCAGCCTAGAGCAGAAACCCCTATGGAGGACCCTCAGGTCGAGTCTGAAGAGGAGGTCCCAGTTACGGCAGACCCAGTTGGACCAGCTTAGGTCCCAGAGGGGTTCATAGCTACCCCGGTGCTTCAGGACGCCCTTGTCCATCTAGTCGGACTCATGGAGAGTGTAGCACAGGCGGGTCTTCTTCGTACTGCACTAGCCATCTCTCAGGCTGGGGGATGTACTCAGACTCCTGCCGCCCGTGTGCCAGAGCAGCTAGCTCCACAGTTTCAGACTCCGGCACCTCAGCTAGCCCGAGTAGCTCAGTCGGGTATTGCAACACCGGTAGTAGAGGGAGCAGCTATGTCAGCAGATGCTTTGTGGAGACTGGACAGGTTCACTAAGTTATTCACTGCTACTTTCACTGGTTCATCATCAGAGGACCCTCAGGATTATTTGGACAGCTGCCTTGATGTTTTTCGGAACATGGGCATAATGGAGTCCAACGGAGTTGACTTCGCTATTTTTAGGTTATCTGGCTCAGCCAAGAGTTGGTGGAGAGACTATTGCTTAGCCAGACCAGCTGGATCTACACCTCTGACTTGGACTCAGTTCTCAGAGGTATTTTTGGGGAAGTTCCTTCCCATTACTCAGAGAGAGGACCTTCAGAGGCAGTTTGAGTGTCTCTACCAGGGATCCATGTCAGTCACTCAGTACGAGACCAGGTTCATCATTCTAGCCCGACATGCTCTTATGATACTTCCCACTGATCGGGAGAGGGTTCGAAGATTTATTGAGGGATCGGCCCGGCCTATCAGACTTCAGATGTCTAGAGAGTCAGGTACTGATATATCGTTCCAGGATGCGGCCAATGTGGCCAGGAGGATTGAGATGATTATGTCATAGGGTGGTGGTCAGGGGGCTGACAAGAGGCCCTGTCATTTCGGTCGTTTCAGTGAAGCCTCATCTAGGGGCAGGGATTCTTCAGGCAGAGTTCATCCTCCCAGAACTTTTCAGTCACCTCTCCAGGTTTCCCATGGTACTTCAGGTGGTCATGGTTATGAGACGCACTATTTTGGTCAGTAGCATTACAGTGCGCCACCAGCTCCCATCAGTGCACCGTCGCATCAGAGTTTTTGGGGTGGGAGATTCAGTTCCCTCAGCAGCCGAGGTCTTGTTACACTTGTTGTGATCCGGGTCACCTTGCTAGATTTTGCCCTCGAGCACCAGGTAGTTCACAACATCAGGGTTCTCGTGCCATGGTACAGGCACCAGGTGTTCCACAGCATGCCCAACCAGCTAGAGGTGGTACTAGAGGTGATAGAGGTGGAGGTAGAGGTCATAGAGGTGGATCTCAGGCCGCCAGAGGTGGAGGCCAGCCAACAACCGGTCGTCCCAGAGATGTGGTTCAGGGTGGTGAGGCCCAACCCCGATGTTATGCACTTCCAGCCAGGTCAGAGGCTGAGTCTTCAGATGCAGTCATTACAGGTACTATTCGGGTCTGTGACAGAGATGCTTCAGTGCTATTTGATCCAGGGTCTACGTATTAGTATGTGTCCTCTTATTTTGCACTGTACTTGGTCATGCCTAGTGATCCACTGAGTATTCCTGTTTATGTATCTACACTGGTGGGTGATTCTATCGTGGTCGATCGAGTCCATCATTCTTATTTTGTGGTGATTGGGGGTCTTGAGACCCGTGTTGATTTGTTGCTTTTAGGTATGGTCCACTTTGATTTTATATTGGGGATGGACTGGTTATCCCCATATCAGGCTATCTTGGATTTCCATGCCAAGAAGGTGACCTTAGCCTTACCAGACTTGCCGCGTTTGGAGTGGAAAAGAACTCCTGGTCATTCTACCCGCAGTGTTATTTCGTACGTGAAGGCTCGGCGTATGGTCGAGAAGGGGTGTTTGGCTTATTTGGCTTATGTGCACGACTCCAGTGTTGAGGTTCCCTCTATTGATTCGGTACCCGTGGTTCATGAGTCTCCTGAGATCTTCCCTTCAAACCTACCGTGGATGCCACCCGATAGGGACATTGATTTCTACATTGATCTAGCTCCGGGCACCCAGACCATTTCTATTCCACCGTATCGCATGACTCTGCCAGAGTTGAAAGAGTTGAAGGAACAGTTCCAAGGTTTGCTTGGGAAGGGATTCATTAGACCCAACGTTTCTCCTTGGGGTGCTCCAGTATTGTTTGTGAAGAAAAAGGATGGTTCGATGAGGATGTGCATTGACTACCGGCAATTGAACAAGGTTACAATAAAGAATAAGTATCCACTTTCGAGGATTGATGATTTGTTCGATCAGCTTCAGGGTGCCAAGGTATTTTCAATTATAGACTAGAGATCTGGCTACCACCAGTTGAGGATTAGGGCATCCGATGTCCCTAAGACAGCTTTTCGCACTCGGTACGGGCATTACGAGTTTTTGGTCATGTCGTTTGGGTTGACAAATGCCCCAACAAATTTTATGGAATTGATGAACCGAGTGTTCATGCCTTATTTGGAATCGTTCGTGATAGTCTTCATTGATGATATTTTGATATACTCCCGCAGCCAGGAGGAGCACGAGCATCATCTCAGAGTGGTTCTTCAGACTCCGAAGGATAGTCAACTATATGTAAAGTTTTCAAAGTGTGAGTTCTGGTTGAGTTCAGTTGCATTCTTGGGTCATGTCATATCAGCAGAGGGTATTCATGTTGACTCGAAGAAGATTGAGGCAGTCAAGAACTAGCCTAGGGCATCATCAGCTACAGAGATTCGGAGTTTCTTGGGACTGGCAGGCTACTATCGTCGGTTCGTGGAAGGGTTCTCATTTATTGCAATCCCGATGACCAGGTTGACCCAGAAGGGTGCCCAGTTCAGATGTTCGGACGAGTGTGAGGCGAGCTTTTAGAGGCTCAAGACAGCTCTGACTACAACACCGGTATTGGTTTTGCCCACAGGTTCAGGGCCTTATACAGTCTATTGCGATGCTTCCCGTATTGGGCTTGGTGCAGTGTTGATGCAGGATGGAAAGGTCATTGCTTATGCTTCGAGGAAGTTGAATAATCATGAGAAGAACTATCCAGTGCATGATTTGGAGTTGGCAACCATTTTCCACGCATTGAAGAACTGGAGGCACTATCTCTATGGCGTGGCGTGTGAGGTGTTCACGGATCATAAGAATCTTCAGTACTTGTTCAAACAAAAGTAGTTGAATTTGAGGCAGAGAAGGTGGTTGGAGTTGTTGAAGGATTATGATATTACCATCTTATATCACCCAGGGAAGGCCAATGTGGTGGCCGATGCTTTGAGTAGGAAGTGAGCTAGTATGGGCTGTCTTGCTTTTATTCCGGTGAGTCAGAGGCCGCTTGCTTTGGATGTTCAGGCATTGGTCAATCGATTTGTGAGGTTGGATATTTCTGATCCTAGTCGAGTGTTGGCTTGTATGGTCGCTAGTTCTTCATTATTGGAGCGTATCCGTGATCGGCAATTTGATGATCCCCATTTATGTGTCCTTAGAGACACGGTGCAGCGCGGAGGTGCCAAGCAGGTGACCTTGGATGATGATGGTGTTTTGAGATTGCAGGGGCGAGTGTGTGTGCCCAATGTTGATGGGATTCGAGAGTTGATTTTAGAGGAGGCCCATATTTCCCGGCACTCTATTCATCCGGGCGCCGCGAAGATGTATCCGGATTTGCGGCAGCATTATTTGTGGCGTAGAATGTAGAAGGATATTGTGGCATATGTGGCGCAATGTTTGAATTGTCAACAGGTTAAGTATGAGCATTAGAGGCCTGATGGTTTATTTAAGAGGATTGAGCTTCCCGAGTGGAAGTGGGAGAGGATCACTATGGACTTCGTTACTGGACTTCCGCTGACCCGGAAGAAGTTTGATGCAGTTTGGGTCATTGTTGATAGGCTGACCAAGTCAGCGCATTTCATTCCTGTGGCAGTTTCCTATTCATCCGAGAGGTTAGCTGAGATCTATGTCCGGGAGATTGTTCGCCTTCATGGTGTGCCGGTATCTATCATTTTGGATCGGGGCGCGCAGTTTATCTCGCGTTTCTGGAGAGCCGTTCAGCGAGAGTTAGGCACCCAGGTGGAGTTGAGCACAACATTTCATCCTCAGATGGATGGGTAGTCCGAGCGGACTATTCAGATATTGGAGGATATGCTCCGAGCTTGTGTTATTGACTTTGGAGGATCATGGGATCAGTTCTTGCCTTTAGCAGAGTTTGCCTACAACAACAGCTACCAGTCGAGTATTCATATCGTTCCTTATAAGGCTTTATATGGTAGGTGGTGTAGATCTCCGGTTGGATGGTTTGAGCCGGGAGAGGCTCGGTTGTTGGGTACAGATTTGGTTCAGGAGGCCTTGGACAAGGTCAGGATCATTCAGGATAGGTTTCGTACAGCTCAATCCAGGCAAAGGAGTTATGTTGATCGCAAGGTTCAAGATGTGTCTTTCATGGTTGGTGAGCGAGTATTGCTCCAAGTATCGCCTATGAGGGGCGTGATGAGATTTGGAAAGAAGGGCAAGCTTAACCCTAGGTTCATTGGTCCGTTTGAGATTCTTGATCGAGTGGGAGAGGTGGATTATAGACTTGCATTGCCACCTAGCTTATCAGCCGTACATCCAGTTTTTCATGTGTCCATGCTTCGGAGGTATCACGGTGATCCAGCCCACGTGTTAGATTTCAGAACTGTCCAGTTGGACAAGGACTTATCTTATGAGGAGGAGCCGATAGCTATTCTAGACCGGCGGGTTCGTCAGTTGAGATCCAAGAGTTTCCCTTCTATTCGTGTTCAGTGGAGAGGTCACCCTCCTGAGGTATCGACCTAGGAATCCGAGTCCAATATGCGGAGTCGTTACCCTCATTTATTCCCCGACTTAGGTACTTCCTTCTTCTGTCCGCTCGAGGACGAACGATTGTTTTAGAGGTGGAGAATGTGACGACCCAAAGGGTCATCACCTATTTTATTACCCATTCCGTACTTTCGAGGCCTTGAAAACCTCATCTGTAATTTCCTCGATATGCGTGCGCAGTCTGGGCACGTAGCCGAACAGCTTAAATATGAAATTCTGTGAAAAATGCTAAGATTTAATATTAAAATGAGTAAATTTGACTCAGGTCAGCATTTTGGGTAAACGAACCTGGACCCGTGATTTGACAGTCCCGAAGGGTCCGTAAGAAAATATGGGACTTGGGCGTATTCCCGGAATCAAATTCCGAGGTCCCAAGCCCGAGAAATAAATTTTTGAGTAAAATTGTTTTTCTGAAATTTATAAAGAAAAGTAAAATGAAAATTGGTTGGAATGTATTGGTATCAGGCCTGTATTTTTGTTCCAGCGTCCGGTACAGGTCTTATATGTGGTTTAAGATATTTCTATGAAGTTTTTTGAATATGGACGTCGTTTGACGTGTTTCGGACATAAAACACTACTTGAAAGTTTTTGAGGTTTGAAGAAAAACTAGTGATTTTGAGGTTTGATTCGTTGTTTTGATGTGATGTTGGCGATTTGATCGCGCGGTTAAGTTCATAGGATGTTGTGTGACTTATGTGTGAAATTTGGTGTCATTCCGAGTTGTATAGGTCAGTTCGGCACGTTGTTAGCGAAGTCTAGAAAACTTAAAGTTCCTAAGTTTGGTTCTTGGGGTTTGGGGGTGTTATTTTAAGTTTTAACGTTGTTTTGGGTGTTCCAAAGGCTCGAGCGAGTCCGTATTATGATTTGGGACTCGTTGGTATATTTGGACTAGGGCTCGGGTGGGCCCAGGTGCCTTTCGAGCACCTAACGAGGTTAAAAACCAGCAAACATAGCTGCTGGTGCACCTGCTCTGGTGTGACTGCAGGTGCGGTTGCCCAGCATCGCAGGTGCGGGACCGCTCCTGCGGTCCTCAGCATCGCAGGTGCGATCACCCAATGGCCTTGCCAATTATTGCAGGTGCGGAACATTTCTCGCAGGTGTGAGACCGCAGGTGCGGTCTCCACTCCGTAGGTGCGGGCCCAGATCCCCCAGCCCATTTCCGCAGGTGCGAGATTTTTCTCCTAGGTGCGAGACCGCAGGTGCGGTCCCCAGAGCCGCAGATGCAGAATCACTGTTCAGACAGTGTGTTTTATATACGGGTTTTAAACCCATTTTTCTCATTCCCTTCTTCTTCCTTGGGCGATTTTCTTCCATTGTTGAGGACTAACAACCAGGTCTTCTAAGGTAAGTGAACCCTACTCAAATTAGCTTCATGTAAGGATTCTAGCTTAATTAATTACATAAATTAGTGCAAAAATTCAAGAATTTGGGTAGTAACCTAGAACTTTTGATCATTGGAGAATTTTCTGTGAATTGGCCATGAAATCAAGTAAGAATCGTATATTAATGATCCTTAGGCTTTGGGTAAGTGTTCCCTTCGAAAAATATAGGAATCCGAGCGAGCGGGCCCGGGGTCGAATTTTGTTATTTTGGAAGAATGCATGGAAATGGATAATTAGGCTATGTAATTGAATCATTGAATCCTCATTGATATACTTGAGTTGATTATATCTAGATAATACCATTCCGGAGTTGAATTCTAAAGGAAAGGCAGTGTTAGAGGGTTGATTGCTATATTTTGGACCCGAGGTAAGTGTTTGGTCTAACCTTAGCTTGAGGGAATAGGAGTGAGTATTATTTTCTACTTGATAATTGTCAAATACGATGCATAGGCATGGTGACAAGTATCTATACATTGGTGTCTAGCATGACCGTGAGTCCTTATATTGCGAATATTCTGATTTTGTTGTAATTTCCATGCTTAATTGATGATTTCTATATGTTGTGAAGAGCATGAGAAGGGAATTGTAATCTTTAAACTCCTTTGGAGCAATGGCTCAAATTGTAACACGAATGAAGAAGATATATGATATAATTGAATCCTTTGGAGCATTGGCTCAAATTGTAACACGAATGATGAAGATATATGATATAATTGAATCCTTTTGAGCATTGGCTCAGATTGTAGCACGAATGGTGAAGATATATGAGATAATTGAATCCTTTGGAGCATTGGCTCAAGTAATAGAGTAAATTATGAAATGAAAGTGAAAGAAAGAGAAAGAGTTACTAAAATACACCCTTGCCGGGTCATTGTTGCTTTTAGTGATTATCTCCCTTGCTGGGATGTTAAGATTGCTTCTATTGTTCCCTTGCCGAGATTTAATTGTTTAATTGATGTTCCCTTGCCGGGATTTCTATTTTGTTCTATTTACTCCCTTGCCCTTGTTTGTGATTGTTGTTTGGGTGAGGAAGACTGTTAAAGCACGAAGGGTGATGCCGTGCACTGTTTACTATTGTGAGGAAGAGTGTTAAAGCACGAAGGGTGATGTCGTGCATTATTTGATATTGTCTCCCTTGCTGGGATGTTGAGATTTCTGTTATTGTTCCCTTGCTGGGATTTCTATTTCTATTCTGTTTACTCTCTTGCGCTTCTTCTTTTCCTTTGTAGACTTAGAATTCTAGGATCTACTCCTTCGAGGGGCTCTTCTTCTTCTCAGATAGTTCTTCCTCCTTCCACTAGATCTCTAGTTTCTCCGTGATTTAGGGTTTCTCGGTCTTTGTCTAGAGGTAGAGGCGAACGCCTTTGTGAACCTGGAGTCGATGAAATTGTCCCTGCTGAGTTCGTTTTTGCTAGGGATAGTCAAGTTCTTGTACATCAATCTTCTTCTCTTGATAGTGTCGAAAGATATCCAACCCTTATAACTGAGGATGAGATTTCCCTTGTTCGTAGGGAATGCTTTCGGAAGTCTGACTTTCCTGTCTATATTCCGAATAGTAATCAAAGAATAACATCTTACAAGATGGGATATTCTTTTGTTTATACGTATCCTTTCACTTTAGGGTTTAGACCCCCCATTGACCCAGTTATAATTAAGTTTTGCCGTTTTTTCAATATCTGCTTAGGACAAGTTGGCTAGCTTGTGTGGCGAGTTGCCGTATGTCTTAGGAGTTTGGATTATTTAGCCTCGGTTCCTTTTACCTTCAACCATCTTATTCACCTCTACTGTCCTACCTTATTTCGTGAAGGGGTTTTTACTCTGACTGCTAGAAGCAAAAGAGTGTTGGTAACCCCTAGAGACGATAAGGATAGGGGCTGGTACCTCCGGTATGTTGCTTTACCCACTATTGGTTTAGTGGGTGAAGAAAATCTTCCCTTCCCTGAGAATTAGAATCGCGCACGTGAGTATGCTTTAGCTCACATTTAATTTTTCTTGTTTTGATTTGAGATGTTTTATTTAACACCATATATGTTTTTTCCTTCTCTCAGCAATCATGAATACTGTTGAGAATGTCTCCGGTATTCGTGATTGGGTAGAAAACTTGTTATCTGTTGCTCTTTCAGAAGAAAGATCTTGGAAGTACCTCGCTGGGAGGTATGGTTGGCAAGTAAAGACCCACGGTAAGTGAATCTTTTGTTCTTGCTTCTTTCCTTACTCGAGTCTTTTTTTTTGTCGCTTAACGTTTTTCCTTTTTTAATAGGGTTCTGCTCGTGGGGTGTCTTCTTCATCTATCTCGAAGATTTCCTTGGCTCAAGCCCAGGAAATTATTGTTGGTTCATCTTCATTGAAGAGGAAGATTAGTGAGTCTCGTTCCATAGAAGACAAAGAGGAGGGTGCTTTAGTGCACAGGCCACGGAGAAGGCGAATGATTTTAGATGATGAGCTTACAGCCTTAACCTTGACTTCTGTGTCTGTGATTGAGCCCCCTGTCCTTGATGATGTTTCAAATTCCTCTATTCATGAGGGTGTTGATCTTGCTCCTGACGACGTCCCTTTGGCTGCTGTCTTTCTTGCTTCTTTGAAAGAAGCTGTTTCGTTTGTTACTTTGGCTATCTCAACTTATGTTGTTGCTTTGCCTGTAACTTCTTCAACTCTTCAACTCTCCTTGCCTGCTTCTTTGCCCGTGCTTCTCCAGCTCATCAACCTTCCGTGCCTGTTGTTGTTCCATCTCTGCCTGCTTCTATGCCTTCCGTTAGGGAAGTAGGGTCTTCCAGCAGAAGATGCGGCAGGTGGTAATAGAGGTTCCAGCTGAGGGAAACCTTTTCAAGAAGACGGGTGAGCCCGAAGTGTGGCTCAAGCCTTTGACAGGTCCCTCTGAGAAAGCAAAGCTAGGTAGCCATGGTGCTCTTACATGGGCCAATGAGGTCGTGCATACCTCTTTGAAGGTATGGTGCAAGTTATCCTCTTTCACTCTCGTATATGAAATTTTACCATATCTGACTGGTTTATTTATTGTAGATTAACCTTATAGGCATGGAGCTTATGAAGAGGATTTCAAACACGGACCAAGAGACAAGAGAGTTGCAGGCAGATGTTGATAATTGGAGAACACAGTATAATAGCTTAAGTATTGACATTGATGCTTTAGAAGAGGAAATGAGTACCTTGAAACGGCAGATGAGACTTATGGAAGCAGAATTGGTAGTGGAGAGGGCTTATTGCAGTCAAGCTGATAAAGATAGGAGTGTTCTGGAGTCTTCATTCGCGGAACAACTGTCCTGTGCCTTAGAGGAGATTAGAGACTTGAAGAACTTGTTGGGGCAGAAGGAAGAATACTCAGGCGAGCTCATGCAATCACTCACTCGTACTCAAGAATATCTTCGTAGGGCTTTAGACAAAGCTCAAACTTTATAGGAGTCGATTGTTCCATTAAGGGTCGCCCATGAAGCTGCGCCGGCGGAGATGGACGGGTTGAGAGTTGAGCTTCAAGTGTGGGCAAAGGATTATGAAGATTTGGAAGAGGTGGTTGCTGTCGATGTGAGTTGGGCATATATGATTTCTTACCTTGACACATTGATGGAAATGATTCAAGAGGGTTTTGACCTAAATGCTTAAATTGCCGAAACTAAGGAAGCCATGGAGAAGGCTCAACAAGGTCATAACCTCTCTTCACCTGATGGTGAGATTCCAGTCGCTCATGCCTCTTCATCTCCAGTTGCTCCCGCTCCTTCTACCACTGAAGTCAACCCCTCTCTTGAAAAGATTTAGTTGGTTTACCCTTTTTTTTATTTTTCTTTCTATCAATTGGTGGTTACCCCCAGTCCCATCGGGGGTAAATTTAGATTTCCTTGAAGTCCCCAAATGACAACTTAGGGGCACCAAAATTTTATACGGCTAAGTATAAGTTAATACTTAGTTTTAGCGTTTTAATATATAAATATTAGTTCGACTTTTGTTGAGTTTCTGTTTCACTCTTTAAGTCTTTTGCATGCTTCATTTTTGAGGTTTTAGTGTTACCTTCGAGTTTTTCATGTGAAATGCTTTAAACTACTCGTACCTTTTTATAATAGGCACAGTGTCATATTAAATGTATGCCTTTTTGTAATAGGCATAGTTTATGGAAGAGGGCCCTTTATAATTGACATGAAGAAGACGTCTCAACTTCATGATAATGCAATAGAGTGATAGGAATTTTACACATTTTTAAGAATGTTTCCAAGGAAAGTTTTTTGTTTGAACTTCCATGATATTTTACATGTGTTTGGTTACCGTCTAAAACTCATGTTTGCAACTGTTTTTGTTTAACAGATTTGATATGTTCTTGTATTTCTTAAGTGTTTTACATAGGTTACAGTTTTTTGATATTAATACAAGGAAACAACTATTTTTTACTAGTAACAGTTTTTATAAAGATTGGGGTTTTTACCCGCAACTGTTTTGGAAAAAGTTTTCTAATAAGTACGAGGGAAATGCTTTCTTATTCGTAACTGTTTTTATTTGATAACAGTTTCTTGAACAAATACAAGGATTTAGATCTTTCATCCATAATTGTTTTATTCGAGAACAGTTTTTTGAATGAGTATATTGATGATGATATTTTACCCCTAACTATTTTTTTTACAATAGTTTTGAATAAGTATAAAGATGTACATTTCTTTCTCATGACTAACATTTTTCCTTTTAACCTGAATATGTTAGAAGGTTTTTGATTTTTGCATTAGGCTTTGTATTTGGATGGCTCTTTTGATTTCTTTCGATTCTGCTCGTGTCACTTGTCTCGTTGGGTAGATGGGTCTTCAGGATCAAGCTTTTGGCTTTTTGATAGTCTTCTTTGCTTCGTCTTAGCCTTCCATACTGTATAGTCCCCCAAGTGTTTGAGCTTTGAAGAATGAAATCTCGAGCACTTGATTATTCCTTCCTTGTGGTCATTTTCCTGAAAAGGAAAAACATTCCGGACTCGAAGGTATATAGTTTTTTTTAGATGATGACTGCTTAACCCTTTTAAAATGTCCATCAAAAAGTGTAACCCTAGACTGGGAATTGTGTTATGTCCTCACGTCTTGGCAGGTCTAATATCATCATCTGGTGATGGGTTAGCTTTGTTCCTATCATCTAAAAAAGTTAGTAAAATTTTAAATGTTCGAAATAAAATGGAACGTGTGATACCTGACGGTGGGTATTCTTTTCTTTTAGAATTAATACTTCTTTAGATGGATGGCGTTCCAACTTGTTGATAGAAATCTGCCGTCCATAGCTTCCAAATCATAGGCGCCTTTCCCAGCTATGCCTCGGATTTTGTAAGGTCCTTCCCAGTTTGGATTTAGCTTTCCTGCACCTTCTTCTTTTGTTGATTGAAAGAATTTTTTGAGGAAGAAGTCCCCAATTTTAATGTACCTGAGATGAACTTTACAGTTGTAATAACGCTCTATGATTTGTTTTTGAGCTGCCATCCGTATCAATGCTGCTTATCTCCGTGGTTCGAGCAGGTCCAGGTTGGTCCTTAATTCGTCGTCGTTTTCATCTTCCATGGCTGTTGAGGACCTTATGCTTGGTTCGCCAATCTCCACAGGTATTAAGGCTTCTGAGCTGGTAACTCATCAGGACAGTTTCCTTTGGCTTTATCCAGCCACTTTTTTAGATTGTTGACGATGACCTTATTCGTTGACTCAGCTTGACCATTAGTCACAGGGTGGTACGACGTTGAAGTGATCCGCTTGATTTGCCAACTTTCGAAGAATTCTGTGATTTGCGAGTCTATGAATTGTGGGACATTATCACACACGATTTACTTTGGTATTCGAAAGCGGCATATTATGTTTCGCCATAAGAAGCTTTTAACTTCCTTTTCTCACACTTGTTTGAACGCTTCTGCCTCTACCCTTTTTGTAAAATAGTCGGTTAGTACGAGTAAAAATCGTACTTGTCCTTTAGCTGTGGGAAGAGGCCCTACTATGTCCATACCCTATTTCATGAAAGGCCATGAGGATATTATTGGATGTAATAATTCTGCTGGTCGATGCATGTTATTGGCAAACCTTTGGCATCTTCCACATTTGGATACGAAATTCTCGGCTTCTTCTTCCAACTTAGGCCAATAGTTTCCGGCTCTGATTAGTGTTTTCACTAAGGATCTCGCCCCTGATTGATTTCCACAGTGTCCATCGTGGACTTCTTTCATCACAAATTCTGTTTGGTTAGGTCTGAGACATTTAGCTAGGGGTCCTCCGAACATCTTGCGATAAAGTGGGTTGTGAATAAGGTAGTACCGTGCAGCTTTGCGACGTAGTGCTTGAGCCGCTTTCCTGTCTTCAGGTACGGTGCCATTCTGCAAGAAATTAAGAATTTTGTTTCTCTAGTCCCAGGTTAGCTTGTTGAAAGTTACCTCATTCCTATCATGGTATATTATTGAATGACATAGTTGAACGACAATTGTATTGTCTTTGTTCGTTACTTCCGTGACTGCTGTGAGGTTAGCTAATGCATCTGCTTCTGCATTTTCCTCTCTAGGTATTTTCACTACCTTCCATGTTTTGAATTGTCTCACGAGCTCTCGTTCTTTTTCAAGATACTGTTGCATTCTAGTCTCTCGAGCGATGTAAGTCCACTGTATCTTATTTACTACCAGTTGGGAGTCGTTGTTGATCACAATTTGCTCGATTGAGAGCTCCCGTGCGAGTTCAGGCCCTGCAATAACAACTTCGTACTCTGCTTCATTGTTAGTGATAGGATAACACTTTATAGCTTGCCGTGTCTTTTCACCCGTGGGTGATATCAAGACTATGCCTAAGCCGGCGCCTTTTATATTTTATGAACCATTGGTGAACAAGGTCCATAGGCCTGGATTAACATCGTTAAAGAGTTGTAACTCTTTTTCTATTTCAGATACAATGCTATTACTAAAGTCGACAACAAAATCAGCTAGTATTTGAGACTTAATTGCAGTCCTAGGCTGATAGATTATTTCCTGCTCACTTAATTCTATGGACCACTTGGCTAATCTTCCTGACAATTCCTGTTTATGCAGAATATTTCTTAAGGGATATGAGGTCACAACAGTGATTGGGTAGCATTGAAAATAGGGTCATAATTTTCTAGATGTCATTATTAAAGCTAAGGCTAACTTTTCCAGATGTGGATATCTAGTCTGAGCATCTAGCAAAGTTTTACTTACATAATATACAAGTGATTGTTTACCTTTTTCTTCTCTTACCAATACTGCATTTACAGCAATTTCTGAGACAGCCAGGTAGATGTAAAATCTTTCCCCTTCTTTTGGATTTGAAAGCAGTGGTGGTTTCGATAAATAAATCTTTAGGTTCTTGAGGGCTTGCTGGCATTTTTCAGTCCATTCAAACTGATTCTTCTTTTTGAGAACTGAGAATAATTTAACACTTTTTTCAGTAGATTTAGAAATAAACCTACCCATAGCTGCTATTCTCCCTGTCAGTCTTTGAACTTCCTTTTTATTTGTTAAAATATCAGGTATTTCCTCTATAGCTTTAATTTGAGCGGGATTTACCTCTATTCCTCTGTTTGACACAAGGAAACCCAAAAATTTACCTGATTGCACTCCAAAAGCGCATTTCTCTGGATTTAACTTCATATTATACCTGCGTAGAATATCAAAAGTAGTAGAAAGGTGCTGGAAATGATCTTCCGCCTGTGTTGACTTTACCAGCATGTCATCAATGTAAACCTCCATCGTTTTTCCCAGATGTTCTTGGAATATATTGGTCACTAGCCTTTGATAGGTGGTTCCAGCGTTTTTAGGCCAAACGACATGACTTTATAACAATAAGTTCCCCTGTTTGTGATAAAGGAGGTTTTTTCCTTGTCTAAAGGATCCATTTTAATTTGATTATAACCAGAATATGCATCTAGAAAGCTTAATAGTTCATGAACTGCGGTGACATCAATCATTTTATCTATATGAGGCAATGGGAATGAATCTTTGGGGCATGCTTTGTTTAAATCAGTATAATCTACGCATACCCTCCACTTGCCATTCTTTTTAGGTACTACTACAGTGCTTGCTAGCCAGTTAGGGTACGTTACCTCTCGTATCGAACCAATCTTCAAGAGTTTTGGTACCTCTTTCTCGATCACTTGGTTCTTGAATGGTCCTTGCTTTCTTTTCTTATGCTTAACAGGTATGAATGATAGATCTTCATTTAGATTATGAGTCATCACTTCTAATGGGATGCCTGTCATATCTGAGTGGGACCATGCAAAGCAGTCTACGTTAGCCTTTAAATAATCAATTAACTTACCTCTTCGAGCGAGGCCTAGCCTCGTGCCCATATACACTTTCTGCTCAGGCTTTTGTTCAGATAATGGAACAGCTACGAGCTCCTCTGTAGTTGTTTTGATGTGCTCATCTTTCTCCGGTTCACAAATGACGTCCGGTCTGGAATTTGTGTCTGTGTGGTATAGTATACCTTCCGTGGTAACTTGATTTTCCTTCTCGTAAGTATTTTCTTTCGTACCTGTTTCAGCAATAATACCTTCCATACCTATTTGGGTAGTAATTTCTTCCATGCTTGTTTGGGCTGTGTTACCTGCTTGGGAAATTCTCTTATCTCGTAATTCTTCAACCTCTATTTTCTTGTTGTAGTGTACCACAAAGTTTATATTTCTTGCGGTCTGCTGATCTTATTTGATTTGTTGAATCTTCCATTCAGAGGGAAATTTAATTACCTGATGCAACATGGAGGGTATTACTTTCATGTCGTGGATCCATGGCCTTCCAATGATCACGTTTTAAGCCATGTCAGTATCGATGGCTTGGAACCTGACACTTTTGATCACCTCCTCAGCATAAGTGCTAAGCTCAATTTTTCCTTTTGTTAGAACCGTAGAGTTATCAAACCCTGATATGGCTCATGCTTTTGGGATAACTTGATTCCCCAGTAGCGTTTCTTCCACGACTCTTAGCAAAATGATATTGACTGAACTGCCAGGATCAATCAACACTCTTTTTACATTAATGTCATGAATAAGTAAAGATATTACCAGAGCATCGTTGTGCGGAAGCATTAATCTGCTGATATCTGCATCATCGAAGTTATATCGTCTTCTCCACGAGGCCGTTTTCCATGTGTAATTGTGACCTTTGTGGTTGTTTTGCAAATCACTCTGTTTACTTCTTCACCCCCGTATATTAAGTTAACGGTTCATTTTGGAGAAGGAGGCTTTGGGGGCTCCTACCTGTTCCTCATATATGCCTGTTTACCTTTATCACTAAACAATTATGTTAAATAGCCCTGTTTTAACATACTTTCCACTTCACCTTGTAAAAATCTGCAATCCGCAGTTTTGTGCCCATGATCGTTGTGAAATTCACACCAGTGATCTGGGTTTCTTCTACTTGGATTTCACCGCATCTCTTTGGGAAACTTAACCTTGTCTCCCATTTTCCTCAATATTGAGACAAGTTCAGTAGTACTTACATTAAAGGTATGATCCCCAATTTGAGTACTACCTCTAGGTCGCGCATCTCGATCTTTTCTGGATCTAGACGAGGATGAGACTACGTCTCTTCCTTGTAGTCTATTGTCCGACCTAGTGTTTTCGAACCTGGGGCGGATATCGCGTCCCGAGGGTCCTAAGTAAGGATCATACCTGTTTTTACCTGATCTTCCATCTGATTCAGGACGTCTGGCTCTGGAATGATCTTCATCTCTCGAACGAGCAATGCTATCTTCTTCTATTCTGAGTTTAGTACTGTACCTGTTATATACATCGTTCCATGTTGTAGCGGGGAATTCTCTTAGACTCTTCTTAAGTCTCCTCGTGGCTTCTGAGCTTTTATCGTTTAGGTTTCTTGCAAATGCCATGGCTGCCCAATTATCAGGCACCCTGGGTAACTGCATTCTTTCTCGTTGAAACCTATCTACAAACTCACGGAATAGTTCCATGTCTCCTTGTTTTGTTTTGAATATGTCTTCCATTATCTTCTCAACTTTTTATGCACCAGACTGTGCTTTTATAAACGAATCTGCAAGCTTAGCAAACGAGTCAATAGAATTTTTAGGGAGAAGAGAATACCAAGTTAGGGCCCCTTTGGTAAGTGTTTCCCCAAATTTTTTGACAAGGACTGATTCAATCTCTTGTTTCGTTAAGTCGTTGCCTTTTACCCCAGTAGTGAAAGCAGTCACATGGTCGCGTGGGTTAGTTGTTCCATCATATTTGGGAATGTCAGGCATTTAAACTTCTTGGGTATAGGCAAGGGTTCCGCACTTGGCTTCTAAGGTTGTTGAGAATTTTTATCAACATCGATGCCTTTGATGACATGTGGTACTCCAGGAATTTGTTCGATGAGATCGTTCTGCTCCTTCATCTGTTTCTGTATGGTTAGTAGTAAATTTTGTAATTCTGAGTTATTAGATATACCTTGTCTCGTTTCGAGAGATTCATTAGGAGTATCTCCTCTTCCTGAGTTTGCCAACCCAGATTGAGGATTTTCTATGGTGATGGTGTTATTGGAGGGTGGCGTCGGCGGTGTAGGTAATGCTGCCAGTAACCCTCTCGCAAATTCTTGCAAAGCTTGGCTGACATATTCTGCAATCATTTGCTTTACACGATCTTGTTCCACAGTTTGATCATTATCACCATTGTTGTTATTGGATCTTTTTGGGGATTGTTCCCTCGAACCACATGGGGTTCCTGAAGGCGATGGAACTGAGGTTCCACTCCTTTGTTGGTTGTTGTCATTGGGGTTTGACATAATTCAGAGGATATCACTTGAAAAGTAAACAAAGATTATCAGATTCCCGGTAACGGAACCAATTTGTTTAACCAAAGAATTAGATCCTTTGACTAAAGATCATTTTTAAGATGAATACGGGTTACTGATAATCAAGGTAATGGTGAAAAATGAATAATAGAAAATATTGTAGAAATATAGAAAATCAAAGTTTATTGTATTCGAGAATCAGATGCCTTTACAAGCTGTATTCCCCTCCCTTATATAGGAGATTCTTATAACGTACGACTTTTGCTGTGGTTACTCATTAATGACTAATTATGACATTAATGAGGCGTTACAAAGGATAACGGTAATTGGGGTTCGGTTACATAACATTCGAGTAATCAATTGTGGGTCCTTGAATCTGCCCGTAGCTTTGTCTAGATTCATTCTGACCGTGCCTCTCTCCCGTTTTGATCAAGTTGAGATTCTCGTGGATGATAGGTTCGTGGGTTTACTGAACCGTGCCTCTTTTTACCGTACCTCTTCAAAGAATCACATCCAGCTGTCGCATTTTCCTGTGTCCACGTGACTGGCTGAGTTGTCAAAAGCTAGCTTATGTGAAACTTTTTTTTACCAATACAATACTGGCATTCTATGATACTGTCATAAAGAGAAGACCTGGAGGCCACACAAGCTAACACCCGACGGGGCTGTGATATATCCAACCTCACCAACTGGCCCGCTAAGGCCTAAACATCAAGTGCTAATGGTCTCTAAGCTGCTGGAAGATATGCTAGACTCCCCAAACTCCCCGCTCTGCCACTCAAGGCATCGACCACTACATTGGCCTTCCCCGGATGGTATAAAATAGTCATATCATAGTCCTTGAGAGGCTCCAACCATCTCCTCTGATGCAAATTCAGATCCTTCTGTTTAAATAATTGTCGCAGGATATGGTGATCAGTAAAAACCTCACAATGAACCCCATATAAATAATGACGCCAAATCTTCAAGGCGTGAACAATGGCTGCTAGCTCGAGATCATGCACCGGGTAATTCTTCTCATGAGTCTTCAACTGGCGCGAGGCGTAGGCTATCACCCTACCCTCGTGTATCAAAACACATCCAATGCCTATCCTAGAGGAATCACAATACACGGTATAAGAACCTAAAGCTGATGGCAATACTAACACTAGAGCTGAGGTCAAAGCCATCTTTAGATTCTGGAAGCTCTCCTCATACTCGTCTGACAAGCTGAACAAGGCACCCTTCTTAATCAATTTGGTCAAGGGTGAAGCAATAGAAGAAAACCCCTCCACAAAGCGATGGGTAATACCTCGCCAAACCAAGGAAGCTCCTAATATTTGTAGATGAGGACGGTCTGAGCCAACTCTGCACCGCCTCTATATTCTTCGGATCAACCTGAATACCCTCGCTGCACACCACGTGACCCAAGAAAGCTATTGAATGAAGCCAAAACTCACACTTGGAGAACTTTGCATAAAGCTTCTCCTCTCTCAATCTCTGTAATACAACCCTCAAATGCTGGGAATGCTCCTCCTGGCTATGAGAAAACACTAGGATGTCATCAATGAATACAATAACAAAGGAATCCAAATATGGATGGAAAACGTTGTTCATCAGATGCATAAACGCTGTTGGGGCATTGGTCAGCCCAAAAGACATCACTAAAAACTCATAGTGGCCATAGCGGGTCCTGAAAGCCATCTTGGAAACATCTGAATCTCGAATCTTTAGTTGATGGTACCCGGATCTCAAGTCAATCTTAGAGAACACCTTAGCTCCCTGAACTGATTAAACATATCATCAATGCGAGGCAGGGGATACTTATTCTTGACTGTAACCTTGTTCAGCTGTATATAGTCAATACACATCCTCATGGATTCATCCTTCTTCTTCACGAACAACATCGGTGCACCCCAAGGTGACACACTAGGTCGGATGAACCCCTTTTCTAGGAGTTCCTAAAGCTGCTCTTTGAATTCCTTCAACTCCGCTGGTGCCATACGTTATGGTGGAATAGAAATAGGCTGAGTGCCCGGCACCAGCTCAATTGCAAAATCAATATCCCTATCGGGTGGCATGCCCGACAGATCAGCAGGGAACACGTTCGGATACTCACGGACTACAAGAACAGAATCAACAGTGGGAGTCACAGCACCGACATCCCTCACAAAAGCCAAATAAGACAGACATCCTTTCTCTACCTACACTGAGCCTTCATATATGAGATCACCCTACTGGGAACATAACCAATAGAACCTCTCCACTTGACTCTCAGACATCCCGGCATCGCTAAGGTCACGGCCTTAGCGTGACAATCTAGAATAACATGACACATAGATAGCCAATACATGCCCAATATCACATCAAAGTCAACCATGCTAAGCAATAACATATCCACTCAGGTCTCCAGACCCCCAATAGATATATCATATAATCGATACACTCAGTCCACATTAATAGTATTGCCCACCGAAGTCGACACTGAACAAATATGATTAGGGACTCGCGGGGCATATCCAGAAAATGGGGAAAATATGATGAAACATAGGAATACGTGGAACCAGGATCAAATAAGACCGAATCATCTCGGTGACAAACTGAAACAATACATGTGATCACTGCATATGAGGCAATAGTATTTGGTCTGGATGAAAGTGCATAAAAATTGGCCTGACCTCCACCGGATCGACCTTCCCCTCTAGGGCGGCCTCTAGCTGCCTGACCCCTACCCCTCACAGCCTGGGCGGGTGGTGAAGTAACCGGAGCTGATGTCGAGGGATGACCCCTCTGCTGAGAAGGACCCCCAAGAAAACAAGGACACTACCACTTTATATGCCCAAACTCCCCACACTCGTAACAACTCCCCGGTGCTGGAGACGGGGACTGAAGGGAACCCCTAGCACCAGGATAACCTCTGGAAGAATCAGGCATAG
The DNA here is from genome assembly GCA_005239505.1 of Nicotiana paniculata. NCBI lineage: Eukaryota > Viridiplantae > Streptophyta > Magnoliopsida > Solanales > Solanaceae > Nicotiana > Nicotiana paniculata. Next base: position 85,654 of record ML328072.1, on the reverse strand, counting down.
ATGAATCCTGAATCGATGGTGCTCGAGATAAACTCTGGGATTGAAGAGCACTGAATGATGGGTGCCCCTGATGAGAACTGTTAGGACCACGACCAGAGGATCCACCACGATAACCTGAGTGGCCCGACTAAGCCTGTATGAGTGGACGACCCTTGCCATGCTGGAACTGACCCCCTGAAGGAACACCACTATAACTACCAGATCCTCGACGCCTCTTGGCCTCCCTCTCTTATCGCTCCTGGCGGTGCACCAACTCAATCTCTCAGGTAATATCAACTACCTACTCAAAAGTAGCACCCGACACCCTCTCTCTGGTCATAAGAATACGAAGCTGATACGAGAGGCCATCCACAAATCTCCTGATCCTATCTCTCACTGTAGGGACTAACCAAATAGCATGACGGGCAAGCTCTGAAACCTCATCTCGTACTGTGACACCGTTATATCTCCCTGTCGTAGCTGCTGAAACTGCCTGTGCAACTTCTCTCTGCGGAACTGTGGAACATCTCTAAGAAGAGAGTGGAAAACTTCTGCCAAGAAAAGGGCGCTGCACCAACGGTCCTACACCTCTCATACGCATCGCACCAAGTAAACGAGACCCCACTGGTCTCCAATATCCCTGCCGTATGAAGCATGACATTTGTCTAAGAACCCCTAGGCATCCTCGCCCTCAGCACCACCGAAAGTCGGAGGCCAAAGCCTCTCAAAATCTCTTAAACTTACGCTGCCCATCGTTAGCCATAACTGGAACCACAAAATCCTGGGCGGAACAACGGCTGAACTGGGACTGCCTCCGGAGTCTTACACTCCTGAATAACCTGCTCAGGTGTACGGGCAGCTGGAGTCTGAGTGCCTCCCCTGGCCTGAGAAGTAGTAGCTGAAGTAGAAATAGCGACTGCTTGAGCAAGTATGGTGTATGCAGTCAGTTGGTCCCACCAGAGCATCTCGGATTGGGACCTGATCTGGAACAATAGGCAGGTCTATGGGTACTGCCCCGGTAGCTTTGCAGGATGTACCTCTACCTCTACCACGGCCTCGACCGCGACCGCGACCTCGACCCCTCATGGGTCCCTCTGGTGGCTGATCGCCCTGTCCGGTAGCGCGTGTCCTCACCATCTATGAGAGAATGAAACAATAGAAGTCTAGTTTCCAGAATCAATAGATTCACACGACACGAATTCAATAAATGCGAGGTTTTTCCTAAGGGTTCTGCTGCCTCTCGAAGATAAGTACAGACGTCTCCGTACCAATCCGCAAGACTCTACTGAACCTGCTCATGACCGCTATGTAACTTAGGCTCTGATACCAACTTGTCACGACCCCAAATCTACACTGGCCGTGTTGGCGCCTATTGTAGTACTAGGCTAGCCAATTTACTGAACATAATACAAGGAACTTTCCATTTTAAACAATAACACAATTTATCAAAAATCTTGCACGTTTAGTAGTCCAAAATCTGCGGATAATGAAAACATCTGAACAAAAATCCCCAAAACCCGGAGCCAACAGTCATGAGAACTAAATAGGACACAGAATCCGATGCGGTATTTCCTTAATACATCAAGTCTAGGAAAATGTAAATAGCGACAAAAATGAGAGGGAGAAGGGTAGGGCTGCGAACGCCGTGCAACTACTTCACAGTCTCCGACAAGCTCCACTAAGAACAACCGAGTCTCACTCGATCCGGGCACCTGAATTTGCACGCAAGGTGCATGGAGTAACATGAGTACACTAACTCAATAAGTAACAAATATAAATAAGGACTTGAGTGTAGTGACGAGCTTTAGAATCATGTAAAGATCATATAAGAAATATCAGTGGAAAACAGTAAAACAAGTCAGGAAATCTACGTTCCGAAAGTTTCATAAACTTCATTTTTCCCTTTTGCAATCTCACGTAAAACATTTATACAACATTTATCGTTTAGAGGCAGAAATGAAAAGAAGAGTGAAAACAGTAGTTTCATAACAAGTAAGCCCCTTGAGCACAGTGTCACTCACAAATAAAGCCTCTCCGGCAAGCCTCTCATTCACTCGTGACTCATCACTCGTTAATCAGCACTCATACTCAGTACTCAAGCTCAATAGGTATCATATAATAACCGCTGCGGCGTGCAGCCCGATCCATAAATAGTCGACTGCGCTCACTGGGGGTGTACAGACTCCAAAGGGGCTCCTTCAGCCCAAGCTCTATGTCGTTGCGGCGTGCATTCCCATCGAATATGTATAACGCTGCGGCGTGCAGCCTGATCCAATATATATATATATATATATATATATATATATATATATATAACGCTGCGGTGTGCAACCCGACCCATCACTTTCCTCACAAATTCGGCTCTCGGCCTCACTCAGTGATCACCCTCACAAGTCACTCGGGAAACTCACCACAAAACACGGGGACTCAGCCAAAAAATATATTTCATTTGTTTGAAAACAGGGTGCTAAACAGGAATAAACAATGAACAAGTATAAATCATGACTGAGATTATATTTTCTATCAAAAGCAGTGTGAGAATAGTAGTAAAATACCCCTGAGGGTTCAAAATGGTCGGCACAAGGCCCCAAACATGGCATACAGCCCAAAATATAGTACAAATCTCTAAAATACGGAATATCATATGATTTCAAATCAAACACGCGACTTAATAGTCACCACGGGATGGACCAAGTTACAATCCCTACCAGTGCATGCCCACACGCCCGTTGACTAGCATGTGCGTCACCTCATTTACCAAAACAATACGAAATATCGGGGTTTCATACCCTCAGGTCAAGATTTACGTTCGTTAATTACCTCAAACCGGAAGAAAACTACTCCAGGATGCCTTTGCCTCTTGACTCGACCTCAACACGCTCCAAATCTATTCAAAACAGATTCATATAATCAAAATATGCTAAAGGGACAAATCCCACTCGAAAATATCCAATTTACATCAAAAATCCCAAAATTGGCCTAACCCGACCCCTGGGCCCACATCGCGGATTGCTATAAAAATCACAAAACTAGAATTCTTTCGCTCTCACGTGTTCATGCATACCAAATACATCAAAATCGGACCCCAAATGGCCCCTCAATTCCCCAATTTAATCTCTCAAGTTTCAAGCCCTTAACCTTCCAAATTTCACCACTAAAACATGATTAAACAATGGGATAATTTCCATAAACACAAGATACAAAGTCCATGTAGCTTACCTCACTGAATACACATGATTCTCCTCTAAAATCCCAGCCCAAAGCTCCAAAATCCATCAAAAATGGTGAAGAAAATGAAAGAAATTCGCAAAGGAAACCTTATGTAGGTTCTTCCTAGCGATATCGCACCTGCGACCACAATCCCGCACGTGCAGAAAATACCTCGCAGGTGCGGATTCTCACTTAAGCCAAATTTCCGCATCTGCGGTCCTCAACACGCACTTGCGGGCCCGCAGGTGCGGCACAACTTCTACACCTGCCCGAGGCCAGATTCCTCTTTCCGCATCTGCACAAGGTGTTCCACATCTGCGCCTTTGCACCTGCGGCTCCTCGTCCACAGGTACGGCCACACCAGCAGCCCTTTGCTATAATTTTCCCAACTTCTAACCTTCTGAAACCATCCGAAATCATTCCCGAGCCCCTCGAGGCCTCAACCAAAAGTACCAACAAGTCATATATCAATATACCAACCTATTCGAACCCTCGGAACGCTAAAAATAACATCAAAACACCAAAATCAAATACAAATTCAAGCCTAAGAATCTCTAAACTTCTGAAATTCGCCAACGATGCCGGAACCATCCAAACCATGACCGAATGACCTGAAAATTTTCACACACATCCCAAATGACACTACAGACCTTCCCCAACTTTCAGAATTCCATTCCGACCCCAGTAGCTAGCTTTCCACCGCCAACCAGAAATCGCCAAAATTCTAATTTCGCCAATTCAACCCGAATTCTACTCCGGACCTTGGAATGACATTCTGAACACACTCTTAAGTCCCAAATCACCTAATGAAGCTATCCGAGCCACAAAAACTACATTCCGAGATCATTTACCTACAAGTCAACTTCTGGTTGACTTTTCTAACTAAATCACCAATCAAAGAGACTAAGTGTCTCATTTATCACCACAACCAATCCAAACCCGAACCCATCCTTCCAACGCAACACAAAGAGCTGAACCAAACAAGAATGAAGAAGAAATGGTAAAAACAGGGCTAAACTCTCGGAACGACCGGTCGGGTCGTTACACTACAACCTTAGTCGGTGGACTTGTTTGGTTGCCATTTGTCGATACTTATGGCCTTAATGTATGAATATATAAACGACTATTATATTACTATGAATTTCAACGATGTAATTATCATAGGTCATTTGACTACTACAACCTTAGTCGATGGAATTAATTAGTTTTCATTGGCCGATACATATGACCTTAATGTATGAAATTATATAAACGGCTATTATATTACTATGAATCGCAACGATGTAATTATCATAGGTCATTTGACTACTACAACCTTAGTCAGTGGAATTACTTAGTTGCCATTGGTCGATACGTATACCATAATGTATGAAAATATATAAACGACTATTATATTACTCTGAATCATAGCGATATATTTAGCATAGGTTATATGACTACAACCATATTAGTGAATGGACTTAAATGGTTGCCGATACGTATGACCTTAATGTATGAAATTATATAAATGGATATAGTATTACTATGAAACGCAACGATGTAATTATCATAGGTCATTTGACTAATACAACCTTAGTCGGTGGAATTACTTAGTTGCCATTGGCCGATACATATGACCTTAATGTATGAAACTATATAAACGACTATTATATTACTATGAATCGCAACGATGTAATTATCATAGGTCATTTGACTACAACTATATTAGTGAATGGACTTATATGGTTGCCATTGGCCAATACGTATGATCTTAATGTATGAAATTATATAAACGGCTATTATATTACTATGAATCGCAATGATGTAATTATCATAGGTCATTTGACTACAACAACCTTAGTTGGTGGAATTAATTAGTTGCCATTGGCCGATACGTATGAACTTAATGTATGAAATTATATAAACGACTGTTATATTACTATGAATCGCAATGATGTATTTATCATAGGTCATTTGACTACAACAACCTTAGTCGGTGGAATTGATTAATTGCCATTGACCGATACAAATGACTTAATGTGTGAAATTATATAAACGGCTATTATATTACTATGAATCGCAACGATGTAATTATCATAAGTCATTTGATAACTACAAGCTTAGTCGGTGGACTTGTATGGTTGCCATTGGCCGATACGTATGGCGTTAATGTATGAAATTATATAAATGACTATTATATTACTATGAATCGAAACGATGCAATTAACATAGGTCATATGACTACTTCAACCTTAGTCGGTGGACTTGTATGGTTTCCATTGGCCGATACGTATGACCTTAATGTATGAAATTATATAAATGTCTATTATATTACTATGAATCGCAACGATGTAATTATCATAGGTCATTTGTCTACTACAACCTTAGTCGGTGGAATTACTTAGTTTCCATTGGTCGATATGTATGACCTTAATGTATGAAATTATATAAACGGCTATTATATTACTATGAATCGCAATGATGTAATTATCATAGGTCATTTGACTATTACAACCTTAATCGGTTGAATTAATTAGTTTCCATTGGCCTTTATGTGTGACCTTAATGTACAAAATTATATAAATGGCTATTATATTACTATGAATTGCATCGATATAATTATTATAGGTCATTTGACTACTACAACCTTAGTCGGTGGAATTACTTAGTTGCCATTGGCCGATATGTATGACCTTAATGTATGCAATTATATAAACGACTATTATATTACTATGAATCACAATGATATAATTAGCATAGGTTATATGACTCAACCATATTAGTGAATGAACTTATATGGTTGCCGATACATATGACCTTAATGTATGAAATTCTATAAACGGCTATTATATTACTATGAATCACAATGATGTAATTATCATAGGTCATTTGACTATAAAAACCTTACTCGGTGGAATTAATTAGTTTCCATTATCCTATACGGATGACCTTAATGTATGAAATTATATAAACAACTATTATATTAACAATTATTGTCTTTAACCATACTAATGGAACTATTATTGATTTTGCTACTCTAGTGGAACTATTTGTTTGTATAAGAGGTCGAACTTTGGAGTTTCTTTCTTTGTTATAGAGAATTATTAGGTAAAATAGAATGGGAGAAATAAAAAAGGGGCAAGGTAAAATACAATTCAACGATAAATTAGTCTGAAAACCCCAATAAATAAAGTAGATGAAAATGTACCTACTGATTTAATCTTTTTTAAAAAAAAAAAAAAAAGATGATAGGGGTGAAAGGAAGAAATTAAAATTTACCATGTTAAGGGAGAGATTCGATCTCCTGACCCCTCGCTCAATAAAAGTAACCACTAACCTTACTTGACCAAAGCACCTATTAACCCTTTTGTGTTTTATGTGCTTTCGTTTTTATACATTGGAACCCCAAAAGTTTATGTATAACTATAAGAATTGATCCGCCCAAATTTTTAAGTCTGTGGATCCCCCAAGGTCCCTTGACACTTCATGTTCAGAGTTTCAACAAGTTTCTTGCTTCTTCTTCTTCTTCTTCCATAGAATTTCAACAGTTTTCTCTTTAATTTAATCTTAGTACTATTCTAATTAGTTTTCCGATCCCTACAGACCTAATCCTAATATGATGCCGCCAGTTAACAATAGAATTTGCATTGGAACTTTACTTTCGATTTCCTCAACAATCTTCCTGAGGAAGTACTTGATCATATTCTTATACGTATGCCTTTACCAGATCCTGTGAGAACAAGCATCTTATCAAGGAAATGGAGATATAAAGTGTATACTTCCACAATTTACTCTTGATCAAACACTTTGGAAAATACACCAAACAAGTTACTTTGAAAATATTATCCGCCACATTTTGACCCTTCATGAAGGACCAGTTAAACAATTTACACTCTCAATTCCATATTTGGAAGACTTTACTTATATTAGAAGTTTGATAAGGTTCCTCTCTGAAAATGGCATTGGACATCTTATTCTTAAATTTCCAATTAGGGGGAAACCATACAAATTGCCTGCTTCATTTTTCAAATGTTCACATTTGAGGCATCTATCTCTTGATGATTGTTTAATATCTCCTCCACCAGCCTTTAGAGGGTTTGGAATGTTAATTAGCCTGAAGCTATACAATGTTACAATTTTGTCCACATTGCTTGGAAGCTTAATCTCTCATTGCCTGTTGCTTGAGCAATTGGTGCTTGAAATCTCAGATAATTACAGCGGTGTCATTGAAAATAATGCCCCCAAACTAAAGTCCCTTGACTTCAAAGGCAGAGTAAGCTTTATTTATTTGAAAACTATTCCTCTTCTGGCACAATTATCGCTTGGTCTTAGGGGAGACTATATCTTGGAATAAAAACATCACATTACTAGGTTTTTTGAGTCTTTTTGTGCGATGGAACATCTCCATTTGGATATCGTAGTGTCAAGGTAAATGTGCTTCATAACTTCACCTTAATACATTTTCATAGATGGAACATATTTTGGGCTAAGAGCCATCCTTTAATTTGGGATGTTTTTTCTAGTTATTGGCTGCAGGTGCAGGAGAAGTACCAACTAGTCTTCCCTTTCATCTTAGCTATGTGAAACATCTTTACCTCTTTGATCTTTATCAGAGTGAATTATATTTCGTCGTTTGTGCTTTGTGCTTGATGAGAAGCTTCCCATATTTACAATATCTAGAAATCAAGGTTCTTACTTAATCATCATAGGTCTTTTCTTTAATTCTCATTACTTAGTGGCTTCTTTATACCTCTGATCCTCATTAAAATTTGGTATTTTTGTAATTCTTTCTTAGGTGGATAATAGTGGGGTGCCTTTGGCTCAGGATAATATTGATTTTGAAGGAAGGTTTGGAGATACAACATTCAACCACCTCAGAGTAATTGTGATTAGGAGCATTCGAGGGACAAATCCTCACATGCAACTGGTCAAGCTTCTTTTGGTGAAGTCTATGATTCTTCTGAGAATCATAATTGAGGCATTAACCTATGAATATTATTAATGTATCAAAGCACTAATAGCGGTCAGAATTTCAATGTGCATCACTTGAAGCAGAAGTTGTCTTCAAAATTCAAATTAACTAGTACTGGTATATAATTACAATCCTATTTGATCTTTCCCGCAGCTTTAATCAAACATATATTTGGATAAATTATTTTGGTAGTTGAAGTGACATGATAGAAAATGAGTGTTGATGTAGTATTAGTAGTAGTATATCATTGTGTTTTGCCTTACCATAAGTCAAGTTAATTTAAGAATGATGTTTTGACTATTCTGTAACATGCGTAATGAATTCGTCCTCGCATATGTTTTGACTATTCTGTTACGTGCGTAATGACTATTCTGTTACATGCCGTGTGTTAATTTTCTTATGTTTCGTGCTGTGATCCTGTGAATTTTGCTGTGTTTCTGTTACTAGATAGCTTAATGCATTCCAAAAAATTAGTTTAATACTAACACCACCTCTACCCCTCCTATTGCCGCTAACTCCACTTCCACCACCTGTTTGTGAAATTCTAAAGTATGAATCAATTCGCCCCTCTATATCTATTCAACCTTGGACGTCCACGAGAAGCTACATATCTAGGATCTCTTATCTTTCTTCCTTCACCCTCACCCTCACCCTCGCCCACACCATCATATGTATCTTCCATATCCCAATTTGTAACTATCATATCATCATCCCAATTCATAAAGTCATGTTCCAATCTGTTCAAATCATACTTAATATATCTCCTCATCACTTCAGTGTCCAATGAAATATCGCAAACCCGTTCAAATGCTTTAACAGTCCCCTGTACATCATGTATTCAGAAGTCATACATGGGTAACCTCCTAGAAAGAAACGTTTCAAATGCGGACGAATAATATCTTTTCTCCACCTTTTCACCGTTGACGTTTTTAATCCTATTATGAGACAACACCTTTAGTATATGCCAGCATAAAATACCTCTTGTTTCAAACCACTTGCAACTGCAACTTAGATATTCGTCAATAGGTGTATATTCAACCATGAATACAAATGGATCTCTAGGGTTAAAACTCCTTAGCGAAGAATCTGTTATAATGTATTTCTCCACACCAGGGTTTGCTTGATTGTCACGATACCAAATCTAAACTGGACGTGATTGCACCTATCGTGATACTAGGCTAGCCAATTTACTGAAAATAACATAAAGGATTCCCGTTTAACACATAAAATATCCAATATTTCATTAAAATTCCCTTTTTAAGCATTTCAACAATAATAATAGCCAAATATGTCTAAAACACAGCCCCAACACTTGGAGTCAACCGTCATGAGCATCTAAGAGGTGATACAATATGGCACTAATTCTTTACTACAAACAAGTCTGGGAAAAAGGAGAATGGGTAAGTTGCGGACGCCGAGCAGCTATCTCACAATCTCTGAACAATTCTCCAAAAGGGATAGATAAACTACCGCTCAACCCCGATACCTGAATCTGCACACAGGGTGCAGGGAGTAACGTGACTACGCCAACTCAGTAAGTAACAACCATAACTAAAGACTTGAGTGCAGTGACGAGCATTTTAAAGATCATGTAACACCATATAATAAGAAACAATAGAAATAATTTAAATCAAGTCAGAAATCTACATTCCGAATATTTCATAAAATCTCTAGTTTTCCATTTAAAATCTCGTATAAAACATTTGTTCAAGATTTTCATTAAAGGCTCAGTGTAAACTTGTCACGACCCCAAATATAAACCAGTCATGATGGCGCCTATCATGGAACTAGGCCATCCAAATCCACACTCAAATCGTAAAAATCTTTCATTTATATCATTACTAAACTGATAACCCATAAAGGTTCCGTTTAAACATTTTTAAAATAGATAAAGCTATACCGAATATTAAATACAACCCCGAGATTCTGTAGTCACTGGTCATGAGCATCTACAAAAACTATACAACTCTGGAAAATATAATCAATAATAGTAAGCAGGAGAGAGAGCAGGGCTGCGGACGCGTGCAGCTACCTCGCAAAAAATCTCCGAGAAGTCTCTAGTACAGATACATAGCTCACTCTGCCCTAGCAACTGGATCTGCACACAAGGTGCATGGAGTAATGTGAGTACGCCAACTCAGTAGTAACGAAAATAAATCAGGTCTAAGCAGTAAGAAACACATAAAGTCAAATCATCATTTCACAATAAGCACAGTCTTCCTTTCCAACAGTGTATACGTTAAATCATCACGCTTAAAAGCCGATTTCAGTAAAAATCATTTGGGAATATACTTGCCAACAGTTTCAACATAAATTTTAAGAAGTTTAGTGTAAAAATGATAAAAATCATAAAAAGCCTCCCGTGCAAAACATATTTCATAAGTTCAGAGTGAAAATGGTAAAATCATAAGTAGCCCCTTGGGAAAAACATGTATCAGAAACTGCCCCTCGGGCGTAACATCACACAAAATCAGCCCTTCGGGCAACCTTATCAGTTATACCTCCCAACCACTCATCACTCGGCACTCGGCACTCGGCACTCAGCACTCGCACTCAGTAGGTACCTACGCTCACTGGGGGTGTGTACAGACTCCGGAGGGGCTCCTTCAGCCCAAGCGCTAATATTAAGCCACCTGGTGGCATATCATATCCTCACAATCAGGCCCTCAGCCTCACTCAGTCATAAACTCTCATAAAGCCCCTCGGGCTATCAGTAAAACGGGGTACTCGACCCAAAATATCATTTTATATCTGAATATAGTGTAAATAAGGCTGAGTTTCGAAATCAGTTAAACATAATACGATTGAGTGTAAATCATAAGTCAACACAGTGAGGAAAAACAGTAAAAGCCCCCAAGAGGTCTAAACAAGTCAGCACAAGGACCCAAACATGGCTTACAGCCCAAATATAACAATAGTCTTTAAACACGATTTGATATATGATTTAAAAGTAAATACGCAACTCAATAGCTGCCACAGGAAGGACCAAGTCCAAATCCACAATCAGTGCACGACACACAATCGTCATCTGGCATGTGCGCCACTCCGAAAATAGTGAGAAAATACGAAGTTTGGGGTTTCATACCCTCAGGACAAGATTTACAATTATTACTTACCTCAAACTAGGCCACATACTAATCCGTGATGCTCTTGCCTCTCGAATCGGCTCCTGATTGCTACGAATCTAACCAAAACCATATTAATATCATCAATATACGGTAAAGGAACAAAGCCCACTCGAAAATTATCAAATTCAACCAAGATTCCCGAAATTGGCTAAATCCGCCCCCCTGGCCCACGTCTCGAAATTCTATAAAAATTGCATCACAAGAATCCTCATCCTTTCTCGAGTCTATACATACCAAGAACATCAAAATCGGACCACAATAGCCCCTTCGATTACTCAATTAATGTCCCAATTTCTCATGCCCTAACTTCCCCAAATTTTGGGTTTAAATCCAATTAATTTCAAGTTTAATTACTAAGAAAACAACATAGAATTGAGTTATGAAGTCAAAAATCTTACCTCCAAACGTTCCCCTTTGAATCCCTCTTTAAATCTCTCTCAAGAGCTCCAATTTCGTCCAACAATGGTGAGAAGTGGGCTCAAACTCGTGGACGTGGCTTTTTGAAGAACACTGCCCAGGCCCCTCATTTAACCCTAAGCGATCGCGGAATAGCCCACGCGATCGCGAAGCTTTCCCTTCCCAACTCACGGGATCGCATCCCTCCCTATGTGACCGCGGTGAACAAAACCTTCCACTCCTAACCAGCTCAATCTCCTCTACGCGGACGCGACCCTGGCCACGCGTTCGCGTAGCACAACATTACAGACCCCCGCAATCGCAACTTGACCTCTATGATTGCATAGAGCAAATTTTCACCCCTGCCCAACTTGGTCTACGCGATCGCGAAGAGAAGAAAAATACCTGCAGCAAAACAGCTATTTAAAAAATCCATAAATTGATCCGTTAACCACCCGAAATTCACCCGAGGCCCTCGGGACCTCAAACAATTATACAAACACATCCCATAACCTTATTCAAACTTAGTCGAGCCTTCGAAACACCAAAAACAACGTAAAAATATCAAATTCACCTCAGATTCAAGCCTATGAACTTTGAAACTTCTAAATTTTGCCAAAGATGTCGAAACCAACCAAAACATGTCTGATTAACCTGAAATTTTGCACACACATCCAAAATGACAATACGAACCTGTTCCAACTTCCCGAATTCCATTCCGACCCCGATAGTTAATGTTTTACTGCCGACCGGAAATCGCCAAAAACTCAATTTTGCCAATTCAAGCCTAATTCTACACCGGGTATCAAAACCACATTTCGAAGACACCCCTAAGTCCCAAATCGCCTAACGAGTCTATACATTCCGAGGTCGTTTACCAATAAGTCAACTCTCAGTTGACGTTTCTAACTATTAAGCCAATTTAAGAGACTAAGTGTCTCATTTCTCTCCAAAATTCGCTCCAAACCCGAGCCAACCAATCTAACACAACGTAATGAAGCTGAACCGCATATAATGAATCAAAAACGGGGGAAACGGGGCTATTACTCTCGGAACGACCGGCCGAGTCATTACATCCTCCCCCACATAAACATACGTTCGTCCTCGAACGTGCCAAGAGTTTTTCTCCAACACCATCAAACGGCCACGTAACCTCACCATGCATATACCTAGGGGCGATCCCACGTCACCATATCCCATATAGGTCCAATAGCACAACACAGTTGAAATTTCAAAATCCAACCTGAACCATAAACCTTAGAACCAAATTCCCACTTCTGAAACGGTTTACAAAATCAAAATTCCACAACTATAAACTTAATAAGTCAGAACACGCTGAGTCAAGACATATACGTAACCCAAGATGTAATCACATAATATACTGCATGACTCAAACACTCATAGCGATAAATCGTAATCACAATAGCTGCTCAAAACAACCCAATACCGGTAAATAACCTTTTATCAAGCAAAGCCTCACTTTAACACTTTCATAAAGTGCTGATGATGAAAGAAAAACATAGAAACTAGCAACCATTCGTCCGATCAGTCAGAAATGAAGCTCCCCTTCCCAACGGGAATTATAGCAGATTTCTAAGTCGAATCTCAATATTTATCGTTCCAACTATGTTGTAGTCAATTCTGACAGTATTAATTCTAGGTCCAAGGACCTCTTCTCATCCAACACGACCACTTTAATGAGATAACACATCAATACAATTCAAAGCCATAACCTGTGCAACTCGTGCACCCAATAGCTACATCCCAATGTAATCAAATTATATAAAAGATTCACATGAGAGGACCATCCCGCCATTAAAAATTACCGTCACAACACCATGCTAAGAGCCTGACACTCATCAAAAAATCAAAACACACGAATCTGACACCAAGGATCATACCGCCACATAACTCTGCTACAATGCATGATACCATCCAAACGCAGGGTCACATGATACTTCTAGCCACCTGGCTAAAAATCAATAACCATGCGCAATTTGACATCAAGTACTCCAAGTGCATTGCCATAACCACGGGGAAATCGGACGATACCATGCCACACGAATCAATAAGTACATAACCAATACATCTCAATCACGCAATACCCAATTACTTACCTTACTCAAATCTAGCTATAAAGCCCAATTAGGACCGCACCATGAGTGCCTATAGCCAACGATCACAACTCCTCGCAACCCCGAGTGTAACTCATAGATCACTCCAAAATATGAATAAAGTCAATGATGGTCAAATGGCACATCCCTCAACAATAGAAATTCAGACTCAACAATTTCTATCTGGTGCAGAACACACACCCAAACTGGCCTACCAATAACCCTAAATCAAGTCTGGTCACTCACAACAGATAGATAACTCTCCGAAAGTTCACAACGACTGAATCATGGCATATACTAACATCTGACTAGCTTTGCTCTCATCCTTGCAGTCCATAACCACAAAATAATCTGCTTATGAGAACTCTCGATCTCAAAGCCCATAAAGCTCACAAATTACCATATATGATCCCAACTCCACCTCTCGAATATATAACACATCCCTAATACCCAATCATCCCACGAGGGATACCCCTATAATTCTTCTATGTCACCAAGCAACCTTGAATATCAACAGTCGATCCAACAATAAAGCGTCACAATAACAATGAAGCACCCTAAACTCCACATATTGACTCTTCCGAAATATATACCCTCACCAAGACACCCAACAGTGCTATCATCTACCTAGTCATCTGAAACTGCAAATGCTGCCTATGAATTTTCGACCTTCCTTCCAGAACTAAACCATGACCTCACACATGCAAATCTCACTCTACACGATATACCGCAAACACCATGCCATCCTATGATAAACATGAGAACTTCATAATCCCTTTCCGATCCACAAGCAACTACACACCCAACTGGTTAAGAACTTCCCATTTGATCCCATTCAAAAGAAAAATCACTATACATCACTTGCACCTCACGCCAGTAGAAAATATGCATCTCTAACTGTGGTAGAAACCATCAGGAACTATCTGAATCCTATTTTACAACACCAAACCGTCAGGACTAAATCCTTCTAACTCAACCAAGCTACACAGGTCTCCAAAACCCAAAAGCATTGCTAAGAAACACCTGTAAAAACTCATTACCTCATGAACACCCAAAGAACTAATTGTATCCCTTACCATGCTGATCCGACCTACTACCAAGTTGTCCTATTTATCCAAGTTCCTTCTGCCTTACCTGCGAATTTGTAATTCTCCTTGCCATAATATAGTAATTCTCAATCCAAACTCACCACACGAGACCCAAGCATAACACCATACCGTCTAAGGCTCGTAATCCGCTGGCTACTCTCTCAATATCCCCAAAAGTACATTCAAAATACTTACCTGAAGAGACTTCCTGCGAATCTAAAGCCATTACCTTCATTTTCCTAATACTAATATATAGAATCCATGATAATGTCGAATTGCCATAAGTCTTGACACTCTCCAACGTAAATCTCAGTTCTAGACCCATACACAGCTTGAAGATCCTCAATTGCTACATATAACCTTGAATCCGTCAAAACCATTCTCGAGAGTCATCCACTCTACGTAAATTTCAGTTACACTAACCAAGCAGACAGAACGACCTGACCCCGTTTGCAAACCACATACTAGGAAAGTAATCCACACACTAGAAGCAATAAGCAACTCCATACACTTCACCCACTACACCTTTTACAATTACAACTCAAGGCATTCCATGATTCTTATGCACCCATAAAGCATAACAAAACCCCTATCCAAAATTTCCTTTATTCAAGTCCTTCTCGATCTCAACCCCCGTAGGTCATAACTGATTCACCAGTATACCTCGAACCGAACCCAACACATCACATAATCGTGCAACCAACTTATCATTAGCAGACTCCCCCACTTGGCTCAAAGTTATAGATCAAAACAAATAGTAACTCATAAAGACCATACGCTAACATTATCGCCATACATCAGTGATATTCAACTAAATCATTCATAAGAACATATATAACTCAAACCATTTAACATCTCCAATCATCTCCAACCTCGCATTCACCATTGCAATAGCCGTGCCAACTCCCACAAGTGATCTAAATTCAAATTGCAACATATATAAATTACTGATAAAAGAGAACTTGCTAGAAAAAACATAAGGATCACACAACCTCAGAACACCTCACGGGAAATAGCCCCGCCTGCTTAGCCTCAAACTCATATCACTCTATACACTTCCGAAGATCATAGCTATTACGTTATTGCTTTACCCTCCTACATTAGAACAAACCAATACCTACCCTCGAGACATCACAATAAGCGGTATAAGAACCTGAAGTTGATGGAAGAACCAACATTAGAGCGGTGTTCAAAGAAATCTTGAGCTTCTGAAATCTCTCTCTACACTCGTCTGACCACCTGAATACCCTCACGGACACCACGAGCCCCAAGAATGCTACTATAATGACCCGACCGATCATTTTGTGTTATTAGACCCCGTACCCCAAAATAAAACTTCCCATAGCGACTTATTATGACTTATGACTTGCGGGGACTGGTGGTTTGGGATTCAGAAGTGTTTAGAGTGCTATAGGAACACTTGGTTCCTTAAGGTTGGCCTTTAAGGCTAAGTTTGACTTCGGTCAGCATTTTTAGTAAACAACCTCGAAATCGAGTTTCAACGGTTCCAGTAGCTTAGTATGATGATTTTGGACTTGGGCGTATGTTCGGAATAGGTTATGGATGACCGTGAGCATTTCAGTGCCCAATATTGAAATAAGAGTTCCTTAGGTTCCTATTGTGGTTTGGGACGTGTTTTTGAGTTATCGAGATCCGGACGCTATTCTGAGACCGAGAATAGTTCCATTATGTCATTTATGACTTGTCTATAAAATTTTGTGTCATTCCGAGTAGAATAGGTCGATTTGGCATGTTGTTAGCGAAGTCAGGAAAACTTAAAATTCCTAAGTTTAGTTCTAGGGGTTTTAAGGTGTGATTTTGAGTTTTAGCGTTGTTTGGGGTGTTCCGAAGGCTCAAGCGAGTCTGTATTATGATTTGGGACCTGTTGGTATATTTGGACAGGTGCTCGAGTGGGCGTACGTGCCTCCTGGACACCACACGAGGCCAAAACCAGCTGAAATAGCTGTTGGTGCACCTGTTCTGGTGTGACCGCAGGTGCGGTTGCCCAGTCGCAGGTGCAGTTGCCCAGTCGCAGGTGAGGAACCACTGTCAGATAGTGTGTTTCTTAAATACGGGATTCTTCATTGTTTTCTTCATTCCTTCCTCCATTAAAACACTTTGAGTTCTTGGGAAAGGGTCTCCACGACCCAATCACTAAGAGGTCAGTAAATTCCATCCCAAAGTTGGTTTAATTCATGAATTCTTAGTTAAGTCAACCTTCTTAATTAGTAAAAATCAAGAATTGGGTAGTAACCTAGGGCTTTCAGGAATTTAGAGTGCGGGCCCACGGTGAATTTTTGGATTTCTTCAAGAATGATGAATTTACTAAATAAATAGGAGAATTTCCATACTTTTAGCGTAAATTGATGTATTTGTATAACATTTGGCTAGTTTCCAGTCTTCGGGTGTAGAGTTCGGAGTTTCGGGCGCGTTCTTCGTCTGAGAAGTAGATTCGACATGAGGTAAGTCTCCTTTCTAACCTTATAAGGGGGAAACTGTCCCCCTAGGTGATTTAAATTCTATATGTGATAATTGTGGGGGCTATGTATGTACAAAGTGACGAGAGTCCGTACGACTATTATGTCCCGGTAGTTAGGCCAATATCATACCTTGTGTTTTACTTGATATGAACTATATGCTTAATAAATTAAATGTTAGATGCGGCTTATTTCCCCGAGGTCATGGAATTTGAGAAAACTTGTAAGGAATTGTTCACTGAAAAGTAACTTAAAAAGGAATAATGTGTGTGCATGTGACCGCTTCGCAATTTACATTCCGCGAGCGGAGTGTGATTCCCTCTTCTCTTATGGGAACGGGCCGTACGCCACGGCGGATGGAGAGATGCACTTTTGGTTCGGGCCGTTCGATCCTCGGCAGTGCATAGAGAGGATTACTTTATGGCAATGATGCACTTTTGGTTCGGGCCGTTCGATCCTCGGCAGTGCATAGATGTGAGTACTTTATGGAAAGGTGCACTTATGGTTCGGGTCATTCAACCCTCGACAGTGCACATGCATGACTATCTTATGACTCCAGCCGGTTGTCCTTACCCTGCATGCGCATGATTTATTTGTTACTAAATTCATGGACATTGATTAACAGATATTTTGGGGAAGGTGAAGTAGTAATTGTTTTATTCATTCCCAATACTTCCTTGGATTTCAGTGCCTTATATAAATTTGTTTCTTCACTGCCTTTACATACCTACCGTTTCTATCATATTCTGTTACATTTTATTGTTGGACCTTAGTGAGTGTCATGTCGACCTCTCGTCAATACCTCTTCGAGGTTAGGCGGGATACTCATTGGGTACATATATATTTATGTACTCATGATAAGATTTTGTACTTAATTGTACAGGTTCTGAGGCTGGTGCATCTGGTTGTCGAACCGGAGCTTGACTTTGATTATAGACGGACCTGACTTCACGGTGAGCTGCTTTTCTCCTGGCGATCTCCGGCAGCACCATGGGGTTTTTTCTGCTTATTTCCCGTCTATTTCCTTCAGACAGTGGGATTGTATATTATATCTTTTGTATATTCAGTTAGTATGCACGTAGGACTTGTGACACTAGTTCCTGGCACACACGTGATGATTATGGATTTCGGGTTTGTATATATTTTGGCTCGCGCCTCTTCATGACTGCTTTTGATTAAAAAATGGCTAATTATCCTTGTCGATTCATGTTTTAAGTTTTAAAAACTGAGTATATGTTGAAATGTTTAATCTAATAAGAAAGAACCCTTAGTAAATTGAGAGTTGGCTTGCCTGACCCCACTGTTGGGCGCCGTCATGACCTAAGTTAGGATTTTGGGTCGTGACAACATGGTATCAGAGCACTAGGTTCACATAAGTCTGACGAGTTATGGGCAAACCTAGTAGAGTCTTGCGGATCGGTACGGAGACGTCTTTACTTATCTTTAGGAGGCTATAGGGTGTTAGGAAACCTCTCTTTGTTCTTATTCTATCGTGCAGTCGATGCTTTACTAAATTCATTCTTCTATTCTCTCCCAGATGGTGAGGACGCGGGCATCTGATGTTCCAGACCCGAGAAAGGCCACTACCCCCATTGTCCGAGGCCAAGACAGAGGCCGGGGGGGGGGGCACCGGCCCGCGGTAGGGGACGAGGGCGTCCCAGAGCTATTCCGGTTCCGCCACTAGAGGACCCTATTATAGAGTAGCAGGATGAGGTGCTTCCAGCAGATCCTGCACCAGTAGACTTCATGACGGCACCAGGCTTCCAGGTAGTCATGGGCCTTATGATGAGATTTATGGACACTATGTCCCAGGCTGGTTTATTTCCAGCAGATCCTGCCACTTCTCAGGCGGGAAGGGGAGTCCAAACCCCTACTACCCAGGCTGCAGGCCAGACAGCAGCATTATATCATACCCCGGGTACACTGCCCGTGGGTGGGGTACAGCTTGTTGCAGCAGCACCTGAGCCCAGATCAGTTGCGGACGGTGATCCGCAGAAGTTATTGGATAAATAGACCTGATTGCACCCTCCAGTCTTTGGGGGTGAGCGAAGCGAGGATGCACAGGATTTTGTGGATAGGTGCAGGGACAGACTGCACAACATGAGGATACTAGAGTCCCATAGAGTGGATTTCACTACCTTCCAGTTGGAGGGCAGAGCTCGTAGGTGGTGGCAGTTCTATATTCTCAGCAGGCCAGTAGATTCTCCTCCTGTCACTTGGGAGCAGTTCACGCAGATGTTTCTAGATAGATATATCCCACCCTCTTAGAGGGAAGAGCTGCGGTATCAGTTTGAGCGGCTAGAGTAGAGACAGATGTCAGTGACAAATTATGAGGCCAGATTTTCAGAGTTTTCTCGCCATGCACTTATGATACTACCTACTGATGCAGAGAGGGTGCAGAGATTTTTGGCTTGGTTGCATCCAGTTATTAGGGCCACCATGGTCCGAGAGGTGGAGATGGATACTCCTTATCAACTCGTGGTAGAGATTGCTCACAGGATCGAGGGGTATCCGTCAAGGAACAGGGACCGAGGGAAACAGAACAAGAGGGATAGATTCTTTGGAGATTTCAAAGGTGCTCGAGTTAGGGGAAAAGGTCAGTTTAGCAGTGGTCAGCCCAGCAGGCCTTTATATTCAGCACCTCCACCACCTCCCCGAGGTGTTCCAGTGAGGCCTCATTTTCGCGCCATGCCAGAGCGTTCCTACCGTCCTCTATCAATTCAGAGTTCACCCAGTGGTCATACCAGTCATCCGAGATCCTCTGACCCTTACTTCAGTGCTACTCCAGAGGGCCATCGCCCTCCGGCCATTCAGGGTTCTTCTTCGGGGCAGCAGACTATGGTACCTGGGAGTTGTTACGAGTGTGGAGAGACAGTTCATATGAGGAGGCAATGTCCTAGGTTTCAGGGGAAGGCTGTACAGCAGGGTTATCAATCGATGTGTCCGGCACCATAAGTTCGGCCACCTAGAGGTGGAGGACATGTCAGCAAGGGTCGTCCTAGAGGTGGAGGCCAGTAAGGGGGAGGTTAGGCATCTTGTGTTCACTCTGGTGGAGCTCAGTCTTCCGGTACTCCAGCCAGATTCTATGCCATTCTAGCTAAATCAGATGCAGTGGCCTCAGACGCCGTGATCACGTGTATTATCTCAATATGTGGTAGAGAGGCTTCAGTATTATTTGATCCAGGATCCACCTATTAATATGTTTTAGCATTATTTGCTCATTTTCTGGATACTCCTCGCGAGTCCTTGGGTTCTCTTATATATGTGTCCACTCATGTGGGCGATTCTGTCGGGGTAGACAAGATTTATCGATTTTGTGTGATCACCTTCTGTGGGTTCGAGACCAGAGCGGACTTTTTATTGATCGACATGGTTGATTTTGAGATTATTCTAGGCATGTATTGGCTATCTCCTTATCATGCTGTGCTAGATTTCATGCCAAGACAGTTACCTTAGCCATGCCTGGGTCACCTAGGCTGGAGTGGAGATATTCCTCAGTTAGTGCAGCCAGCCGGGTTATTTCATTCATGAAGTCTCGGCATATAGTCGAGAAGGGTTGTCTGGCCTATTTTCCTTATGTGCGGGACACCACCGCCGAGTCTTCGACAATTGATTCAGTGCCAGTGGTTCGAGAGTTTGCTGATGTATTTCCTTCAGACCTTCCAGGCATGCCTCCATACCGTGATATTGATTTCTACATTGATTTAGCTCCAGGCACCAATCTATATCTATCTCTTCGTACCGTATGGCTCCGAAGGAGTTGAAGGAGCATCTTGAGGAGTTGTTAGCTAAGGGGTTCATCAGACCGAGTGTATTGCCGTGGGGTGCTCCAGTTCTATTCGTGAAGAAGAAGGATTGATCCATGCGCATGTGTATTGATTACCGCTAGTTGAACAACTTTACTATTAAGAACAAGTATCCTTTGTCACGCATTGATGATTTGTTTGACTAGTTGTAGGGAACTCGTGTGTTCTATAAGAATTATTTGAGATCGGGATATCATCAGTTGAAGATTCGGGCTTCAGATGTTTCGAATACTGCTTTTCGTACGAGGTATAGCCACTATGAGTTCCTAGTGATGTCCTTTGGCTTGGCTAATGCCCTAGCAGCATTTATGGACTTAATGAATAGGGTGTTCAGGACGTATATTGATTCCTTTTTCGGTGTCTTCATAGACGACATCTTGATTTACTCACGTAGCCTGGGTGAGCACGAGCAGCATTTGAGGATTGTGCTCCAAACCTTGCAGGAACAGAAGCTATATGCTAAGTTCTCCAAGTGTGAGTTCTGGTTGGATTCCGTAGCATTCCTGGGGCATGTGGTATCGGGAGAGGGTATCAAGGTTGATTCTCAGAAGATTGAGGCAGTTCAGAGTTGGTCGCGTCCTACTTCAGCTACAGAGATCAGGAGCTTTTTGGGCGTAGTAGGCTATTATCGTCGATTTGTGGAGAGGTTCTCTTCTATTGCAGCTCCATTGACCATATTGACTCAGAAGAATGCCTCGTTCCGATGGTTTGACGAGTGTGAGGTGAGCTTTCAGAAGCTCAAGACAGCATTGACCTCAGCACCAGTTCTAGTATTGCCTTCCAGTTTTGGGATGTAGTATATTGCGACGCTTCACTATATGCTAAGTTCTCCAAGTGTGAGTTCTGGTTGGGAGCGCATCACTATGGACTTCGTGGTTGGGTTGCCTCGGACTTTGCGGAAGGTTGACGCGGTTTGGGTCATTATGGATAGATTGACCAAGTCAGCGTATTTCAATCCAGTAGCTACTACTTATATATATGAGAGGTTAGCCCAGATCCACATTTGGGAGATAGTCCTGTTGCACGGTGTGTCGGTGTCCATTATATCAGATTGAGGTCCTCAATTCACCTCGCATTCTTGGAGAGCATTGCATAGTGAGATGGGAACCTAGATAGATCTCAGCACAGCGTTTCACCCTCAGATTGACGGCTAGTTGGAGCGTACAGTTCAGATATTGGAGGACATGCTCAGGGCATGCGTGATTGACTTCGGGGGTCAGTGGGACCAGTTCTTTCCTTTGGCCGAGTTAGCTTACAATAATAGTTACCAGTCCAGCATCGAGATGGCCCCATTTGAGGCTTTGTATGGTCGGCGATGTCGTTCCCCTATCAGGTGGTTTGAGCCTGGTGAGGCTAAGTTATATGGTACCGACCTGGTGAGGGATGCTTTGGAGAGGGTGAAGTTGATTCAGGAGAGGCTCCGTATAGAACATTCCAGACACAAGAGTTACATGGATCAGAGGGCACGTGATGTATCATTTATGGAGGGAGACAAGGTTCGTTGAAGGTCTCACCGATGAACGGTATTATGAGGTTTGGGAAGAAGGGCAAGCTAAGCCCGAGGTTTATAGGTCCCTCCGAGGTGTTGGCGAGATGGGGAGGTTTCTTATGAGCTAGACTTACCTCACAGTTTATCAGGAGTTCATCCTATCTTTCATGTATCCATGCTCTAGAGTTACCACGTCGACATCTCTCACATGGTTGATTTCAGCACTATTCAGTTGGATGATAGGTTGGGCTACGAGGAGAAGCTAGTTGCTAATTGATAGACAAGATCGCCAGTTGAGGTTCAAGAGAGTTTCTGCAGTGAAAGTCTAGTGGAGAGGCCAACCAGTCGAGGAAGCGACATGGGAGTCTAAGGAGGACATGCGGAGCAAATATCCGCACTTATTCCGCATTTCGGGTATGATTCTAGACCCGTTCGAGGACGAACGTTTGTTTAAGAGGTGGAGAATGTAATGACCCGACCGGTCATTTTGCATTATCGGACCCTGTTCCCCAAAATGAAACTTCCCATAGAGGCTTATTATGACTTATGACTTGCGGGGACTGGTGGTTCGGGATTCGGAAGTGTTTAGAGTGCTATAGGAACACTTGGTTCCTTAAGGTTGGCCTTTAAGGCCAAGTTTGACTTCGGTCAGCATTTTTAGTAAACGAACTCGGAATCAAGTTTCGACGGTTCCGGTAGCTTTGTATGATTATTTCGGACTTCGGCGTATGTTCGGAATGGGTTTTGGATGACCCGGGAGTGTTTCGGCGCCCAATATTAAAATAAGAGTTCCTTAGGTTCCTATTGTGGTTTGGGACGTGTTTTTGAGTTATCTAGGTCCGGACGGAACTCCAAGATCGAGAATATTTCCGTTATGTCATTTATGACTTGCTTGCAAAATTTGGTGTCATTCCAAGTAGTATAGGTTGGTTCAGCGCATTGTTAGTGAAGTCAAGAAAACTTAAAGTTCTTAAGTTCGGTTCTAGGGGTTTTAAGGTGTGATTTCGAGTTATAGCGTTGTTTTGGGTGTTCCGAAGGCTCGAGCGAGTCTGTATTATGATTTGGGACCTGTTGGTATATTTGGACGGGGGCTCGGGTGGGACCTGGTGCCTCCCGTACACCACATGAGGCCAAAAACCAGCTGAAATAGCTGCTGGTGCACCTGTTCTGGTGTGACCGCAGGTGCGGTTGCCCAATCGCAGGTGCGGGACCGCTCCTGCGGTCCCAACCTCGTAGGTGCGACCCCCAGTGGGCAGCCCATTTCTCACAGGTGCGGAGACAGAGGTGTGGTCTCCTCTTTGCAGGTGCGGAGACGGAGGTGTGGTCTCCTCTTTGCAGGTGCGGGCCCAGGCTTCCTCGTCCATTTCTGCAGGTGCGAGCCTTTGCTCGCAGGTGCGGAACCAATGTTAGGCAGTGTGTTTCTTAAATACGGGATTCTTCATTGTTTTCTTCATTTCTTCCTTCGTTAAAACACTTTGAGAGCTTGGGAAAGGGGCTCCACGACCCAACTACTGAGAGGTAAGTAAATTCCATCGCAAAGTTGGTTAAATTCATGAATTCTTAGTTAAGTCAACCTTCTTAATTAGTAAAAATCATGAATTGGGTAGTAACCTAGGGCTTTCAAGAATTAAGAGAATTACCCGTCAATTAGCTATGAAATCAAGTAAAATCATGTATTAACGATCCTTAGGTTATGGGTGAGTGGTTCCTTCGTGAATTTTCGGAATCCGAGCGTGCGGGCTCGGGGTGAATTTTGGGATTTCTTCAAGAATGATGAATTTACTAAATAAGTAGGAGAATTTTCATACTTTGAGCGTAAATTGATGTATTTGTATAACATTTGGCTAGTTTCGAGTCCTCGGGTGTAGAGTTCGGAGTTTCGGGCACGTTCTTGCTCCAGGAAGTAGATTCCATACAAGGTGAGCCTCCTTTCTAACCTTGTGAGTGGGAAACTGTCCCCTAGGTGATTTAAATGCTATATGTGCTAATTGTGGGGGCTACGTACGTACAAAGTGATGAGAGTCCGTACGTAGCGGCTATTACTATTATGTCCGGTTAGTTAGGCCCACATCATGCCCTGTGTTTTACTTGATATGATCTATATCCTTAATAAATTAAATGTTACATGCGGCTTATTTCCTTGAGGTCATGGAATTTGAGAAAACTTGTAAGGAATTGTTCACTGAAAAGTAATTTAAAAAGTAATAATGTGTGTGCATGTGATCGCTTTGAAATTTACATTCCGCGAGCAGAATGTGATACCCCCCCACTCTTATGGGAACGGGCCGTATGCCACGGCGGATTGAGAGATGCACTTTTGGTTCGGCCCGTTCGATCCTCGGCAGTGCATAAAGAGGATTACTTTATGGCAAAGATGCACTTTTGGTTCGGGCCGTTCGATCCTCGACAGTGCATTGATGTGAGTACTTTATGGAAAGGTTCACTTATGGTTCGGGACGTTCGACCCTCAGCAGTGCACGGGCATGACTATCTTATGACTCAGGCTGGTTGTCCTTACCCTGCATGCGCATGATTTATTTGTTACTAAATTCATGGACATTGATTGACAAATATTTGGGGTAAGGTGAAGTAGTAATTGTTTTATTCATTCGCAGTACTTCCTTGGATTTCAGTTCCTTATATATATTTGTTTCTTCACTGCCTTTACATGCCTACCGTTTCTATCATATTCTGTTAAGTTTTATTGTTGGACCTTAGTGAGTGTCATGTCGACGTCTCGTCAGTACCTCTTCGAGGTTAGGCGGGATACTCACTGGGTACATATATATTTATGTACTCATGCTACGCTTCTGTACTTAATTGTACAGGTTTTGAGGCTGGTGCATCTGGTCGTCGGACCGGAGCTTGACTTTGATTATAGACGGACCTAACTTCACGGTGACCTGCTTTTCTCCTGGCGATCTCCGACAGCACCATAGGGTTTCTTCTGCTTATTTCCCGTCTATTTCCTTCAGACAGTGGGACTGTATATTATATCTTTTGTATATTTTGTTAGTATGCTCGTAAGACTTGTGACACTAGTTCCTGGCACACACGTGATGATTATGGATTTCGGGTTTGTATATATATTGGCTCATGCCTTTTCATGACTTCTTTTGGTTAAAAACAGGCTAATTATCCTTGTCGATTCATGTTTTAAGTATTAAAAACTGAGCATTTGTTGAAATGCTTAATCTAATAAGAAAGAACCCTTAGTAAATTGAGAGTTAGCTTGCCTTACCCTGCCGTTGGGCACCATCACGACCTAAGTTAGGATTTTGGGTCGTGACATCTACTGAACTGAGCCAAAAATTCACACCTGGAGAACTTTGCATAAAGATTCTCCTCCATCAATCTCTATAATACCCTCCTCAAATGCTGGGTATGCTCCTCCTGGCTAGGGAGTATGTCAGGATGCCATCAATGAATATAATAACAAAGGAGTGCTAACACGGCTGAAAAACACCGTTAATCAAATACATGAACGCTACTGGGGCATTGGTCAGCTCAATAGAAATCACCAAGAACTCATAACACAACAGAAAGGTCCGCTTCACTCCACAACTAAACAACATAAGAGGTCTTCCAATATACTCACAACACGAAGCTATATGCCAACTCGAGACAGAAATCAAACACCCAATAGTTCTTTCCACATATCCAGCCAATCCTTTTGTCACAACCAAACAATATGAACACATCTCATCCTCAAATCAGACTCACCACATAGACATCCAGTCACAAAGTCCCGTCAATAAGGACCCCAACGGACATATAAGTCCCCAAATACACGGGCCACACAATCGAAATCTTAGCACTCAAGCCGCAGAATGAACCCGGCCTCATGTCCTCCAGACTGGCCCATTATCAACATGCTAAAATCATATATCATACA
Organism: Nicotiana paniculata; assembly: GCA_005239505.1. Taxonomy (NCBI): domain Eukaryota; kingdom Viridiplantae; phylum Streptophyta; class Magnoliopsida; order Solanales; family Solanaceae; genus Nicotiana; species Nicotiana paniculata. The sequence goes on along the minus strand of ML328072.1, from coordinate 59,121 downwards.
TGGAAGTCACAAGCCATCGATGCACAACTGATACCAAGCGCTCACGTGCGCATTTGAATGGAATTCAAAGAAACTTTTGGCTGAATAAATTGGATTCGCACGACAAGAATTCAAGAATGTGAAATTTTCCTAAGAGTTTTGTAGCCTCTCGAAGATAAGTACAGACGTCTCCGTACCGATCCACATGACTCTAATAAACGTGCTCATGACCGGTGAGTCCTATGTAACCTAGCGCTCTGATACCAACTTGTCACGACCCCAAATCTAAACTAGTCGTGATGGCGCCTATCAGGGAACTAGGCCAGCCAAATCCACACTCAAATCATAAAAATCTTTCATTTATATCATTACTAAACTGATAACCCATAAAGGTTTCGTTTAAACATTTTTAAAATAGATAAAGCTACACCGAATATTAAATAAAACCCCGAGATCCCAGAGTCACTGGTCATCAGAATCTACAGAAAATATACAACTCTAGAAAATAAACTTTATAATAGTAAGCAGGAGATAGAGTAGGGTTGTGGACGCGTGCAGCTACCTCGCAAAAAATCTCCGAGAAGTCTCTAGTAGAGATACACAACTCACTCTGCCCTAGCACCTGGATCTGCACACAAGGTGCAGGGTGTAATGCGAGTACGCCAACTCAGTAGTAATGAAAATAAATCAGGTCTGAGCAGTAAGAAACACATAAAGTCAAATCATCATTTCACAATAAGCACAGTCTTCCTTTCCAACAGTGTATACGTTAAATCATCACGCTTAAAAGCCGATTTCAGTAAAAATCATTTGGGAATATACTTTCCAACAATTTCAACATAACGTTCAAGAAGTTTAGTGTAAAAATGATTAAGATCATAAAAAGCCTCTCAGGAAAAACATATTTCATAAGTTCAGAGTGAAAGTTGTAAAATCATAAGTAGCCCCTCGGGCAAAACATGTATCAGAAACTGCCCCTCGGGTGTAACATCACTCAAAGTCAGCCCCTCGGGCATACCTCACAGTCACTCATAATCAGCCCCTCGGGCAACCTTACAGTCACTCATACCTCCCAATCACTCGTCACTCGGCACTCGCACTCAGTAAGTACCTGCGCTCACTGGGGGTGTGTATAGACTCCGGAGGGTCTCCTTCAGCCCAAGCGCTAATATCAAGCCACCTCGTGGCATATCGTATCCTCACAATCAGGCCCTCGGCCTCACTCAGTCAGAAAATCTCAAAGAGCCCCTCGGGTTATCAGTAAAATGGTGTACTCGACCCAAAACATCATTTTATATCTCAAAATAGTGTAAATAAGGTTGAGTTTCGAAATCACTTAAACATAATACGACTGAGTGTAAACCATAAGTCAACATAGTGAGGAAAAATAGTAAAATCCCCCAAGGGGTATAAACAAGTCGGCACAAGGCCCCAAACACGGCTTACAGCCCAAATATAACAATAGTCTTTAAACACGATTTAACATATGATTTAAAAGTAAATAAGCAACTCAATAGTTTCCACGGGAAGGACCAAGTCCAAGTTCACAATCAGTGAACGCTACACACTCGTCATCTGGCATGTGCGCCACTCCGAAAATAGCGAGAAAATATGAAGTCCGGGGTTCCATACCCTCAGGACAAGATTTACAGTCATTACTTACCTCAAACCAGCCCAAATATTAATATGTGATGCTCTTGTCTCTCTAATCAGCTCCCGATTTATCCAAATCTAACAAAAACCATATTAATATCATCAATATACGCTAAAGGAACAAAGCCCACTCGAAAATTATCAAATTTAACCAAAATTCCAAAAATTGGCCATACCCGGCCCCCGGGCTCGCGTCTCGGAATTATATAAAAATTGCATCGCGAAAATCCTCATCCTTTTCCGAGTCTATACATACCAAGAACATCAAAATCGGACCACAATAGCCCCTTTAATTACTCAGTTAAAGTCCCAATTTCTCATGCCCAAACTTCCAAAAATTTTGGGGTTAAATCCAACTAATTTCAAGTTTAATTACTAAGAAAACAACATAGAATCGAGTTATGAAGTCAAAAATCTTACCTCCAAATGTTCCCCTTTGAATCCCTCTTTAAATCTCTCTTAAGAGCTCCAATTTCGTCCAACAAAGGTGAGAAGTTGGCTCAAACCCGCGGATGTGGCTTTTTAAAGCACAATGCTCAGGCCCCTCATTTAACACTACGCGATCGCGGAATAGCCCCCGCGATCGTGAAGCTTTGCCTTCCCAACTCACGCGATCGCGTCCCTCCCTACGCGACTGCGCTAAAAAAAACCTTCTACTCCTCACCAGCTCACTCTCTTCTACGCGGGCGCGACCCTGGCCACGCGTTTGCGTAGCACAAAATTATAGACCCACGCGATCGCAACCTCACCTCTGCGATCGCATAGAGAAATTTTTCACCCATCCCCAACTTGGCCTACACTATCGCGAAGAGTAAAAGTACCTGCAGCGAAAACCAGCAAAACAGCTATATCAAAAATCCATAAATTGATTTGTTAACCACCCAAAATTCACATGAGGCCCAAGGGACCTCAACCAATCATAAAAACACATCACATAACCTTATTCAAACTTATTCAAGCCTTCGAAACATCAAAAACAATGCAAAAACATCAAATTCACCTCAGATTCAAGCCTATGAACTTTGAAACTTCTAAATTCTGCCAAAGATGCCGAAACTAACCAAAACACGTGTGATTGACCTGAAATTTTGCACACACATCCATAAGACACTGCGAACCTGTTTCAACTTCCGGAATTTCATTCCGACCCCGATAGCTAATTTTTTACTGCCGACCAGAAATCGCCAAAAACTCAATTTCGCCAATTCAAGCCTAATTCTGCACCGGGTATCAAAACCACATTCTGAACACACCCTTAAGTCCCAAATAACCTAACGAACCTATCTGAGCCATAAAATATATATTTCGAGGTCGTTTACCAATAAGTCAACTCCCAGTTGATTTTTTCAACTATTAAGTCAATTTAAGAGACTAAGTGTCTCATTTCTCACCAAAAATTGCTTCGAACCCGAGCCAACTAATCTAACACAACGTAATGAAGCTGAACCGCATATAAAGAACTAGAAATGGGTGAAACGGGGCTATTACTCTCGGACGACCAACCGGGTCGTTACAAAAAGAAGAGTGAAAACAGTTGTTTGATAAAATATCATCCCCTCGGGCACAGTGTCAATCACAAATAAAGCCTCTCCGGCAGGCTCTCAGTCACTTGTGACTATACTCGCTTTAGTCAATGCTCACACTCAAGACTCTCACTCAACATGTACCATATAACAACCACTGCGGCGTGCAACCCGATCCATATAGTAACCGCTGCGGCGTGCAACCCGATCCATAATAGTAACTGCTGCGGCGTGCAGTCCCATACATAATATTAACCGCTGCGGCATGCAGCCCGATCCATAATAGCCGACTGCGGTCACTGGGGGGTGTACAGACTCCGGAGGGGCTCCTACAGCTCAAGCGCTATATCGCTATGGCGTGCAGCCTGATCCACATATATCTCGCTGCATCGTACATCCCGATCCATATATATATATATATATAACGTTATGGTGTGCAACCCGATCCATCCCTGTCCTCACAATCCGGCTCTCGGCCTCACTCAGTCATCATCCTCACAAGCCACTCGGGCAACTCAGTATAATCACGGGGACTCATCCCAAAGGATCTTTCGTTATTTAAAAGCAGGATGATAAACAGGAATAAATAGTGAACAAGTATAAATCGTGACTGAGACTATATTTTCTACCAAAACAGTGTGAGAATAGTAGTAAAATTACCCATGAGGGTCCAGACAGGTCGGCAAATGGCCCCAAACATGGCGTACATCCCAAAATATAGTATAAATCTCTAAAATACGGGATACCATATGATTTCAAATCAAATACGCGGCTTAGAAGTCGCTACGGGACGGACCAAGTCACAATCCCTACCGGTGCACACCCACACACTCGTCACCTAGCATGTGTGTCACCTCATTTATCAAAACAATACGAAATATCGAGGTTTCATACCCTCAGGTCTAGATTTACAATCGTTACTTACCTCAAACCGGCCAAAATACTAATCTGCGATGCCTTTGCCTCTTCGCTCGGCCTCCAATTGCTCCGAATTTAACCAAAACCAGATTAATATCATCAATATATGCTAAAGGAACAAAGACCACTCGAAAATTATCAAATTTAGCCAAACATCCCGAAATTGGCCAAAACCCGACCCCCCAGGCCCACGTCTCAGATTCCGATAAAAATCATAAATCAAAAATTCTTACACTCTCATGAGTTCGTACATACAAAATTCATCAAAATCCAACCACAAACGACCCCTCAATTCCTTAATTTAAGTCTCAAATTCTCAAGCCCTAAACCCTCAAATTTAGTCACTAAATTTCCATGAATTTCACCTCTAATCAGTCAAATATCACCATAGAAATGAGTTTTCGGTCCAAAAATCTTACCTCCACGAAGTTCCCTTGAATTCCCTCTTCAAATCACTCCCACAAGCTCCAACCCATATGAAGATTTGATGAAATAAGCCAAAAATTCGCGAAGGCTACAATTATATGATCTTCCCAGTGAAACCGCACCTGTGGCCTTTTCATCGCACCTGTGTTCCCAGGTGCGCACCTGCGCTATTTCACTTAAAGCCCACTTCCCGCACCTACGTTCCACCTACCGCACATACGGCTTCACAGGTGCGGCCATTCTTCCACATCTGCGGTCCTTCTCCAGCTAAACTATTTCCACACCTGCGATGCCCAACTCGCACATGCGATGACCGCATATGCGGTCTTTCTTCCGCATATGCGAAATCACAGAACCGGAGACACCAAGATTTCTCTAAGGTCAAAAACTCATTCTTTAACCATCTGAACTCATCCTGAGCCCCTCGGGACCTCAACCAATGGTATCCACAAGTCATAAATGATCAATCGAACTTAGTCGAACACTCGGAACACCCAAAATAACATCGAACACCAAATCAACCCATGATTCGAGCCTAAGGATTTTTAAGTTTCCGAAATCTACCAACGATGCTGAAACTAACCAAACCTCGTCCGAATGACCTAACAATTTGCACACGCATCCAAAATAATAGTACGAACCTGTTCCAACTTTCGAAATCCCATTCTGACCCCTATAACTAATTTTTTCACTGCCTACCGAAAATCGCCAAAAACTCAATTTCGCCAATTCAAGCCTAATTATACACCGGGTATCAAAACCACATTCCGAACACACCCCTAAGTCCCAAATCACCTAACGAAGCTATCCGATCCATAAAATCCACATTCCGAGGTTGTTTACCTAATTGTCAACTTCCGATTGATTTTTCCAACTACTTCACCAACTTAAGAGACTAAGCACCTCATTTCTCTCCACAATCACTCCGGACCCGAGCCAACTTACCCAACACAGCATAAATGAGTTAAACAACTACAAAAATGAAGCAGAAATGGGGAAAATGGGGATAAACTCTCGAAACAATCGATCGGGTCGTTATATTGATGATCTTCAGGGGTGTTGATATCACAATGGAACGGTTTCCTTAATTGTAACTGAAAAAATACGAGTATAAATTTTTTGAAGTTTTTCCTCCTATGCAAATTCAGACAAACATTTTGGTTCAAAGCACCTTAACCTGTATTCAGCTTCCAATTCATTCTCGAACTTAGATCTTATGGCTAACTCATATTGCTGAACAAATAGCTTCAAAGTGCTTTGGCGGGTGATAAATCCATCAAATAAAGCATGCGTACCTTCACTTCTCTGTGTGGACAACATCCCGGCCCAAAAGTAGTCATTTAGGTATACAGGAACCCATTTTTCCTTCTCCAAATAAATCTTATAAAACCAATCCTTCCATCTAAGTTATATTTTTTAATATAATCAGTCCATTTTCTCTCAAACTCAGCAACGTTAATGCTATCAAGGACTAAGGCCTTAAATTATGCCTTTGCAATCTTAGCATCAAGAACTCTGCTTAACTTCGTAGGCAACTTTGTGAATATGTGCCAAATACAATATCTATGTACTGTATTTGGCATCAATTCATTGATGGCAACCTTAATACTATCACATTGGTCAGTCATGATAGCTAATGGACGAATATTGCTTAGAGCCCCAAGCCATGTAGAGAGCACCATTTTGTAACTTGTTATATCCTCACTCGACATAAGAGCACATCCCAAAAGTATGGACTGCCTATGCTTATTTACACCAACAAATGAAGCAAATGGTATATTGTACCGATTCACAAGGTATGTTGTATCAAGGCATATTACATCATGAAACTCCTCATATGCAACCTTATAGTGTGAATGAACCCATACGACATTATGAAGTCGACCAAAACTATCCACATCTACGGAGTAGTAAAATTCCCTATCTTTTTGCTCCATGTCACTGAAGAACTTAAGTAATGATTACGCGTCCCCTTCTTGCAAATGAAGCTTTCTACTCTTCAAAATATAACTTCTACAATCCTTTAGTGTACAACCCAGATTTTCAGGGCCACCAGCAAGTACTTCAGCGACTATTATATTTTTTTAGGGTCTTAAGCCAGCAATATCTTTGGCTACAAGACTTCTCTTAAGAGACTTACTAAGCGATATGTGTCTAGACACCAATCGCGATAGTGCTGGTTCCAATTGATGATTATGTTTTTAACCACCTTTGAAACACGCCATGAACCATTCTCCTCCAAAATTCTATTTATTCTAGCACGACAGTTCCTCCTCTTGGTAACATGTTTATTCTTTGGTTTCCTAGACCTATCACAATCATATTACACATACCTAACAATATCACCACCTTTTTTGTTTGATATTTTTTTGACAATACAAAACCCTGATAATCTTGCATGTTCTTTATAAAAAATCAAACATAACATCCTTATTATTGAACCGTATCCTAATAATTGGACCAATTATGAGATCTTCTTCATTGAACTCATTAGGTATTTCCCTGTCCTCTCCACCTTATTCCTCTTCCTATAAATAATAGTTTTCATCATCATCATCATCATAATCATCATCATCATCGTCATCAGCAGCAGCATCGTCAACAAGATTTTCTTCATCATTGAAGTTTCTGTCTGAATCAACGTCGATTGACTCATCTTCATTCATCAAACTGTCATCCGAATTCAACCCCAATGATATGTGTAATGCATTCCTTAGTTGCTCCGGCCTATTTTCTAGGTTGTTATTCGGGTTTAATGGCTCCAAACTAGTTTCTATGTTAGCATTCATATTTAGGTTAAGGGAAGGGTGGTGAATTATGTATTTAATGAAAGCTCTATTAACATAAGTGTATGACATGACAAGTTATACTAAAAATATAAACATTTGGTAAGGACTTTTGTCTTGAAAATTTTAATCTTCTACTTATTAAAAAAAGTTAAAATTTGTAGCTTCTTCTCAAAAGTAGAAAAAATGCTTTTATCGGTGCTCAAATCCACTTCTCTATCTCGACCAAACATCTTAAATTTTGAAAAAAATATTATATTTTAACAAAATAAAAAATACTTTTGACTTCCTAGAAGCTTGGTCAAATAGACTGCCTATTAGTGTTACTTTAACGTGTTGTTGTTTCAACAGGCGATCCTATTGCCAATAAATGACTATACTAAGTAGGCGTTTGGACATAAGAATTGTAAACTTCGAAAAAATGGTGAAATTTTTTTTCAAGTGAAAATGATATTTGAAATTTAGAGTTGTGTTTGAGCCTAAATTTTAGTTTCGGTTGTTTTTGAAGTTTTGTGAGTAATTTGAGTGAAATTCTTTTTTAAAAAAACTTTTTGCAGTTTTTCAAAATTTTCAAAATGCATCTTTAAGTGAAAAATAAAAATTTTATGAACAAACGCTGATTTTGAAAAAAAATAAAACTTTTTTGGGAATATTTTCCATCAAATTTTATGTCCAAACGGGCAATAAAATTTCAGGAAAAGGTGAAACCTGCCCGGCAATGATGTTGCTTTATCTAACTGACTAACTCTTCCTATAGCAGCGGGAAAAAATCACTAAATGCACTTGAAAATATATAATATATGCAACCAGTACATCAATGTAGGACACATACAAACTGATAGTATTGATAATAGACCGACAACGTGAATATTGTATTTGAATAGGCCCGACTTCACCTAGCCTCGTAAGGTGACATGGCTGTTGTCATATGTTATATTTGTTCTCTTTCGCCACATTTCTTAATTGTTCTTTTACTTCTATTGCTTTTCATTACAGATTTTGTTTTATCATTTAAATACTTAATTTAGCGTTTGAAGTGAAAAAAATTGAAGTCAACTCTACAAGAATAACAAGCTTTATCGTCAGCATTTAGCATGCTATATCAAGGTTATATATCGCGATTACGTAATCTGCTAAATGTTTCAAAAGGCCTATGCTCATTAAAGCCTAACAGCCAAATGCGATATTAGGAGAAAGGAAAGTAGGATAATTAATTTCATGAAATTGGCATTCCAATGGATTCCAAAAACCGAGAAGTGGAATCATAGTGTTTAACCAATGACTTGTTTGTTCTCTAATTCCAATTATTGTTACCTCTTTTAGCTTACACAAGATTTCAAAAAAGAAACGAAAGTAAACGACGCTTTCTACTTTTTGTTATAAAGCACAGGTCCCGAAAGATTTATCAGCTTCCCATGTTTATTTGGAATTAATTGGAGCAGCTATATATATATATATATATATATATATATATATATATATATATATATATATATATATATATATATATATATATATATGACCGTTGCAATTATTAGTTCCACTCTATATTACTATTAGGTGTAACTATGATGCAAGGGTGAAAATCATTGGACCAACTGAAGGTTGTTTTTGACGTGACAAAAGAATTGAAGCATGAATAAGGTTCATACACAGTGTACATAAGCACATGCATATTCGAGTATAAGAGGTGCACGTGAGGGAGATAAGTTCGAGTTGTTATCTGATATTTCCTGATCGAAAAATGTTACATAAGTGATAAGGAGAAGGACTCCATACTCGAAGAGAACTTTATCCGAGATAACAGAGGAGTTATAAGTTGAAAATAACTAGAACTCTTCCACCAAGGAAGAGTAGCATTAGAACTCTAGTTATTTCCCATTCTACTAACTCCATATATTGCAGGATGTTCTCATTTTACAGGCACGCATAAAAGCTGAAGTTAAATATGAGTTGAGAGCAAAATAGCAAGCAATTCTTGTGTGATTTAAGTGTGTGAACCTGAAGCTACATGTACCAGATAAAAAAACCAGTTCCAAGTTTGTCATTATTCTAGTTCAATTGTAGTAGGGCTTCTCATATTATGCCTTTCAACTTTATCTAGAGGCAATTGTTTTAGGTACTATGAGTATTCAAGTTAGAGTTAACTTGAAGTTGTCACAACTGTTAGAGGTGGTTGCTACAATGGGATTAGAGTTAATCCTTAGGTTTACAAGGAGTTTTGTGTATGCTATTTTGGCTCAGTAATTTAGTAAAGTGTTAGGAAAATCCTACTGAGTAGTAGGTCGTGATTTTTTCACCTTTTGATCCGAGTGTTTTTCACGTAAAATACTTGTGTTCTTCACTTTCAGCATGTACTATTTCCGTAATAATAGTATAAAGAACACATAAAAGAACTAGGTCCTTCTATAATCAGTGCACGTAAAAATCGGATATTACACAAATTATCCTCCCCCCCCCCCTCTCCCCCCTCTTCCCTCTGTGGCATTGAAGTATAAAACATCAATTGGTATTAGAGCGGGTTCTCCTTGAAGAAGCTTATACCTTAGGAGAATATCAACGTGAGTGTACCACCTGAAAACTAGGAAGGGCAATCAATTTGTACACCACTCTTTAACGACTAGTACTACTTCTAATGGAAAAGCAGGATGAGAGATCGCATTATAGGAGAGGATTATGAGCTATGGAACGTTGTTACCGATGGTCCACTGACTACCTTGAAGATAAATGCTGAAGGAGTAGAGGTGCCAAAGACAAGAGTGAAATGCACTACTGAGGAATTAATGAAATGGAAGAAGAATGCTAAAGCCAATAAATGACTTGTTTGTGGACTTCGTCTAGATGAGTACAACAGAATCCAAAGTTGTACAACTATTAAGAAAATTTGGGACAGATTGCAAGTGGCTCATGAAGGAACACTTCAGGTAAAGAGATCTAGAGGAACTCTACTGTGTCCTCGATATGAGAACTTTGCTATGAAGGAAGGAGAAACCAATTAAAGAGATGTACACAAGGTTCAATACACTGACAAATGAGCTAAAGTCTCTTGGAAGGGTTATTCCAGAATGTCACGACCCAATTTAGGATCATGACTGGCACTTAGGAGCAAGTTCCCAAGTAAGCCTCATCGGTATTTTACAGAAAATCGAACAAAGTTTTCCCTATTTTTGGACTATCCAAAATTTCCCTGTCTCAAAATCAACAACCAACCATCCTGATATCAAACCAAACAATCGAAAACTTATCAATTAACCAAAACAAGTCTCCACTATTACTAATAAACCTAGTAACAACCAGAATGACTAATTTATCTCCCATTTCGATAAGAAAGTGGAATACTCATCATAAGCCCATAATAAAAAAAGAATACTCAAGACTCTAAAAGAATGACTATGGAGTGACTTTAAGAATTCAAAGAAAAGACCATAACAATAAAGAGAACCTCTGCCCATGCTAACAAGTGTGAGGCTCACCAAGGACTATCAACATGTGCGCTCTAAGTAACGAAATCCTCGCCCGCATCATCTGCTGTTTTTGTAAAACATTGCGGGCAATGAGTCGCTAGCTCAGTGAATAATAACGCTTAACCAAAATCGTTTTTATTGGGGACAAGTTAGAAACATGCTAGTATATCAAACCGAAAATAACATTAAAATGCCCTTTCAGAAACAATAAATAATTTTCAGTCTAATTATGTTTTTTTTTGTAGTATGATACAATTAAAAATTTAGTAATAAGCTCGGTAACAATTGTATAATATCAATATTCACATTTTGTGAGGTTTTAATGAACGGATCATGTTATTGGTATAACTATGGACTTCTTCGCAAAAAAGTCAAATATAACGGTAGTCTCTACTCGAGAAAAATCGGTAGAGGTATGCTGGATCTACCTTCCTACTAGCAAGGGCTATAACGTTAATCGGTAATTACAAGGTGCACCAGGTCTAACAAACCCGCCGTTAGCTACGGGATCTTTCAAAGTCTACTCCCATTTATACTTGTCTCTTTATTCGTATATACTCATATGAATATATTTTAAGATAATATAGGGCATTTTGGTTCTTATCAAATCATGTAACTTTATTTTGATACCAATATATTCTAGTAACGACAAAACATATCTAATAACAACAAGAATATTTAAAACAACGAAAACCATCACAAATAACTATTTCGGTATCAAATCGAGTAAAAGACTTGTCCCATATGCAACTCAAAATAATCGGCAACATATTAATATTAAAAATCATGTGTAAATCATGCAAGTTATGAAAACAAAAAGTACGATAAAATTACTGCTCACAGTACTCATGCCGAAATACCAAATGCTTCACCTCGAGCAATTCGTACAACTTCCTCCAATTAATCGATAATTACATAATATCGATCTCATGTTAATTTCCATGTTTATGCTAATTCATAGCTAATTTAGAATGCCCAACCCTCAGAAATTAATGTTTGGCTCTTAATTCGCCGAATTATAATAGCCCAATAAATCCCTCTTATTCTACTTGAAGTAGCAAGACCCATTTCAGTATCCCAACTCACTGTTACCAAAATTGCATTGTAAGTTTTTCCAATATCACCAATATTAGTAGTAATCAAATTTGATTACCAATCACTAACGAAACGAAAAGTTTTTTTTTAAGGAATGTCCCTTCTTCTATTTTTTTATTGGCATATACAAAATGTATAAGTTTATACCCAAACCTATAGTACCGATTCATGATAAATTTCATGAACTTCATTAATTTTTATTCTTCAACTAATTGTCAAGCCCAACTCTATAGCCATGGAATTTATGAATCAAATCTATGAATTAAGTTAAAAAATTTAATTCCCCTTCTTTGTAAATTCCTTTGCTAGAACAAAGTAAACCCACTTTATGTTGCTTTTGATCGCCTCTGTCCATTTTTCTTCTGCCAAGATTTATCCCTTGTTCTTTTGTTTTTGTATGCTCAATGCTCTGTTTCTCTTTAACGCAGCTTTTGCTGCTTCCCCTTTCCCCTTTTTGTTTATGTTTGAGTTTTCCCACATAATGGGCTTCGATCCTTTTTCAATCCTTATTCCTTTTTTGATTTGTTTTGTTTTTTTAGTTATTACTATTATTAATATTATTATTATTATTATTATTATTATTATTATGACCAATACAACCTTATTAATAATATAGGGTATTACATCCTCCCCACATTATGAAATTCGGTCCTCAAATTTAACTCAAGTACGTACCTGTAGACTGAAACAAATGGGGGTACTTGACTCACATAGCATCTTCTATTTCCCACGTTGCTTCTTCAACTGTATGATTTCTCCATAAAACTTTTACGAACTCAATTTCCTTTGACCGTAGCTTTCTTACTTACCTATCAATAATAGCCATCGGTTCCTCCTCATAAGACAACTTCTCATCAAGTGGTATAGTAGGTGCTACCAACACCTGAGATGAGTCTGATATACATTTTCTTAGCATTAATACATGAAAAACTGGATGAATAAAGGACAACTCAGGAGGAAGTGCCAAATGATAAGCCACTGCTCCCACTCGGTCTAGTATCTCATACGATCCTATAAACTTGGGGCTCAGCTTGCCTCTTTTCCAAAACCGCATCACACCTTTCATAGGAGAGACTGGTAAGAACATTTTATCCCCAATTGTGAATACTAAATCTCTTCTTCTCTTATCCGCATAAGATATTTGTCTGCTTTGAACCGTAAGCAATCTCTGTCTGATCAACTGGACTTTGTCCATAGCTTCTTGTACTAAGTCAGGTCCCAATAAGTTAATCTCACAACTTCAAACCATCGGATAGGAGAACAACATATTCTACCATATAATGATGCGTATGGTGCTATTTGAATACTGTACTGGAAGTTATTGTTGTAAGAAAATTTAGCTAAAGATAGATAAGCGACCCAACTACCTCCAAACTCAAGAATGCAAGCTCTCAACATATCCTCCAAGATCTGTATAGTACGTTCAGACTGCCCGTCTTTCTGTGGATGAAATACAGTATGAAGATCTACTCATGTACCCAATACTTCTTGAAAAAGATTTCCAAAAGCGTGAGGTGAATTATGATTCTCTATCAGAGATGATAAATATGGGGACTCCGTAAAGTCGGACAATTTCGTTCATAAATATCTATGCCTATCTTACTCCACTATATGTAGTCTTCACTAACAAAACGTGTGCTAATTTTGTCAAACAATCTACAATCACCCATACCGAGTCATAACCTCTAAGGGTTCGTGGTAGACCGGTGACAATATCCATAGTAATTCTTTCCTATTTCCACTATGGAATCTCAATTTCTTGTAGTAGTCCTGTGGGTCACTGATGCTCAGCCTTTACCTACTAACAAGTCGAGCAGCTAGAAACAAAGTTAGCAACATCTTTCTTCATACCTTCCCACCAATAAAATTGCTTCAGGTCATGGTTTATTTTTGTGGATCCGGGATGTATAATGTATTTAGAGTTGTGGTCTTCTTTAAGAATAGCATGTATAAACCCATATACGTCTGCTACACATAGCCTATCACCCATAAGAAGCACACCATCACTTTAAACAATCATATCCTTGCTTTTACCAGCTATGGCCTCATCTCTGTATTTTCATAATCGCTCATCCTCATATTGGGTGGCATTAATGCGCTCAACATAATGATGACTTATCCAGCGCATAAGCTAGCAACGCCTCTGAATTTTTGACACTAAATATGATACCTGTATCTTCTAGTCTCTGAATATCTTTGGCTAAAAATCTCTTTGAAGGAGCTATATGTGCCAAACTCCCCATAGATTTTCTGCTCAATGCATCAACCATCACATTGGCTTTTCCAGGATTACACAAAATAGAATAATCATAGTCTTTGAGTTATTCCATCCAATGACGCTACCGAAGATTCAGATCTCTCTGCTGAAAGATATACTTCAAACTTTTATGGCCAGTATAAATCTCACAAGTTTCGCCGTATAGATAATGTCTCTAAATTTTTAGAGCAAATACCACTGCAGCCATCTCTAAATCATGTGTAGGATAGCTTTGCTTGTGCCTTTTCAATTGTCTCGAAGCATAAGCAATAAGACAACCATTTTGCATGAGAACACATCCTAATCCCACCCTCGATGCATCACAGAACGCCGTAAATCCTCCGGAACCTGATGGTAAGGCTAATATCGGTGCAGTTGTCAAACATGTTTTGAGTTTTGAAAGCTCTACTCCCATTCCTCCATCCATTGAAAATTTGCATTTTTCGGTGTTAGTTTGGTTGGCGACGCTGCTATTCTGGAGAAATCCTGCACAAAACGTCTGTAATAGCCTGCCAAACCTAAAAAGCGACGAATCTCTGTAGGAGAAGTAGGTCTGGGACATTTTTGCACAGCTTCTGTTTTCTTATGATCGACCATAATTCCATCTTTGGATACAACATGCCCCAGAAATGATGCTGAGTCTAGCAAAAATTCACACTTTGAGAACTTATCATAAAGCCGAAGTTCTCGCAATGTCTGCAACACAGTCCTGAGATGATTCTCGTGTTCTCCTTGGCTATAAGAATATATCAGGATATCATCAATAAATACTATTACAAATCTATCTAGAAGCGGCCTGAACACCCTATTCATTAAATCCATGAATGCAGCTGGAGCACTAGTCAGTCCGAAAGGCATCACAAGGAACTCACAGTGCCTGTACCGAGTTCTGAAACTAGTCTTAGAAATATATTTATCTTTGGTTCTAAGTTGATGATAACCAGAACGGAGTTCAATCCTTCAAAAGTCGGCATCTCCTTGTAACTAGTCAAATATGCCATCTATACGAGGTAAATGATATTTATTGCGTATTGTTATCTTGTTCAACTGCGTGTAATCAATGCACATTCTTAGGGTTCCATATTTTTTCTTTACAAATAGTACTGATGCACCCCATGGAGATATACTTGGTCTGATAAAAACCTTATCTAACAAATCCTGCAGTTGTTGTTTTAGCTCATTCAAGTTTGTTGGTGCCATCCGATATGGCAGTATTGATATGGGCTGTGTGTCAAGTGGAAAATCAATACCAAAATCTATTCTCACACTGGAGGCAATCCTGGTAAATCCTTAGGAAACACATCAGAAAATTCATTCACTATTGGTACATTTTCTATACTAACTGTTTCCTTTCTTGTGTCATTTTGCAATAGCTAAGAGACCCAAGCAACCTTTCTTCAGAAGTTGTTTGAGGCTGAGACAATCCCGCAAGTGACGTCCCAACTGGCCACACCGAAAGCACTCTCCCGTTAGAACATGACATTGGCCCAAATATGATCTACCACAGGTCTGGCAGACTGGAGTAGTGACATATATCTACCTAGAATTACGATGTCCAGTTGCTGACGGTCCCCTGTACCCTGTCTATAATGTGGTCTGCATGTGGTCTGTGAAGATAGGTGTGTCCCTATTTGAGAACCCTGTTGTTGTTGTCCCAGCTTTCCTACCTTTCGATTTTCACTAAAACTGCCACTGAAAGACCCTTCTTTCTTGGCCTTCTTACGTAAATCACTAGCTGCACGTTTATCACTTCCCTTGTTTTCAATTGTTCTAGCAAGGTTGACTGCATCAGAATAGGATAAGGTCTTCATCTATGGGGCTACTGTAGTGTATAACCGACCGACCAATCCATCAATGAACCTCTGAGCTCGAGCTTCTTCGGTAGGCACTAAGTACAGAGCATATCTAGCCAACTTCCAAAACTTGGTGTTATATGTTGACACATCCATATCTGGAGTCTGAACCAATCACTCAAAGTATCTAGCATATTTTTTCATCAGGCCGTCTGGAAGAAAATAATTCATGAACAACATAGTGAACTCGTCCCATGTCAGTGATGTTGCTCCTGCCGGCCTTCCTAGTAACATAGTTTCATACCACGTATTGGCCATATCCTCTAGTTTGTATGCTGCGAGCTCCACGACTCTCTCACTAGAACATCCTAGAGCGTGTAATGCCTTGAGGATCTGCTGAATTATTAGAACCTGTGAATTTTCGTGATTTCAATTTCAGCAACTCTTTTAGGTTTACTTCCTTATTTTCGAAAGCCTGAGTCTGTGCAGGTGCTTGCGTCTGTAAAGTAGCCTGAGGATCTAACTTCCACCCCGAGTAGGCACCAATGGCTCTAACACATTCAATAACCTTGCCACTGCATTTTCAGGTAAGGCAACAGTAGGTACAACAGTTGGCACTAGTGGTGGAGCGTCTTGAACTTCCTGCTCTTGCACTTGATCTGGCATAGCAGCTTGGGGTTGAACCATGTTCCCAACCTCAGGTTGAGGAGCAGTCTATCTTCTAGTTTGATGAACTCCAACTTGACCATCATCCCGGGTAGTAGCACGTCCCGCAGATAAGGTGTGCGTGTTCTGGGTATCTGCGAATGAAATACTCCAAAGTCAATCTCAAGTTATCTAACCTAGATGTTCAGTAGCCTTAAGATCATAAGTATAGGAGCCTACATACGCATGAATAAGAATATACTAAACAGTGCTCCATGAATCGGGACATAAAGCCTAAGCTTTGATACAAACTTTAACATGACCCAATTTAGGATCATGACCGGCACTTAGGAGCAAGTGCTTCCAAGTAAGCCTCATCGATAATTTACAGAAAATAGGATAGAGTTTGCCCTGTTTTTGGACTATCAAAAAATTTTCCTGTCTCAAAATCAACAACCAACCATCCTAATATCAAACCAAATAATTGACAACTTATCAATTAACCAAAACAATTCTCCACCATTACTAATCAACCCACTAATAATCAGAAATACTAATTTATCTCCAATTTCGATAAGAAAGTGCAATACTCATCATAAGTCCAAAATAACAAAATAATACTCAAGAATGTAAAAGAATGACTATGGAGCGACTTTAAGATTTGAAAGAAAATACCATAACAACAAATAAAAGCTCGCTCACCAAGAACTATCAACATGTGCGCTCTAATTAACGAAATCCTCGCCTGCGTCAACTGCTGTCTCTGTAAAAAAAATTAGCGGGGAATGAGTCGCTAGCTCAGTGAGTAATAACACTTAACCACAACCATTTTTATAGGGGACAAGTCAGAAAACATGTTAGTATATCAAACCGAAAATAACATAAAAATTCCCTTTCAGAAACAATAAATAATTTTCAATCCCATCATGTTTTTTTCTTGTAGTATAATACAATTAAAAATTTAGTAATAAGCTCGGTAAACCCTGTATAACATCGATATTCAAATTTTCGGAGGTTTTAATGAAAGGATCATGTAATCCGTATAACTGTGGTCTTCTTTGCAAGAATTCAAATATAACGGTAGTCCCTACTCGAGGGAAATCGGTAACGGTATGTTAGTTCTACCTTCCCACTAGCGAGGGGCGTACCGGTAATAGTTAGTTACAAGGTGCTCAAGGTCTATTGAATCCGCTGTTAGCTACGGGATCCTTCGTAGTCTACTCCCATTTATACTTGTCACTGTACCCGTATATACTCATAGGAAAAAAATCTTAAAACAATATAGGGCATTTTGGTTCTTATAAAATCATGTAATTTCATTTCGATAACAATAAATTCAAGTAACGGTAAAACATATCTAATGACAACAAGAATATTTAAAATAACGGTAATCATCTCAAATAACTATTTTGGTATCATATCGAGTAAAAGACTTGTCCCATATGCAACTCAAAATAATCGGTAACATATTCATATTAAAAATCATGTGTAAATCATGCAAGTTATGAAAACACAAATTGCGGTAAGATTACTACTCACAGTACTCGTGCCGAAATACCAAATGCTTCACCTCGAGAAATTCATAAAACTTCCTCCACTAAATCTATAATTACATGATATCAATCTTATGTTAATTTCCATGTTTAGGCAATTCATAGCTAATTTAGAATGCCCAACCCTCCTAGTCTAATGTTTGGGTCTTAATTCGTCGAATTATAATAACCCAACAAATCCCTCTTATTTTACTTGAAACATTGTCACGACCCCAAATCTAAACTAGCCGTGATGGCGCCTATGGTGATACTAGGATAGCCAAATTACTGAGAATAAAATAAGCGATTTCCATTTAATACATAAGTTATCCGATATTTCATAATAATTCCGCTTTTTACCATTTCAAAATAATAAAATGGTAAAATATCTAAACACAGCCCCAACACCTGGAGTCATCCGTCATGAGCATCTAAGAAGTGATACAATCTGATACTAATTCTCTACTACCAACAAGTCTAGAAAATAGATAAAATGATTGAAGAGAAAGGAGAAAATGGCATGCTGCGGACACCGAACAGCTACCTGAATATCTCCGAACGGCTCCAAAGAGGGAGAGTAAGTTAGCTATCGCTCTGTCACGATTCCTGAATCTGCACACAAGGTGCGGGGAGTAACGTGAGTACGTCAACTCAGTAAGTAACAATTATAACTAAAGACTTGAGTGCAATAACGAGCATTTAAAATCATGAAAATGCGTATAATAAGTACTAGTGGAAATAAATAAAACAAGTCAGGGATCTACCTTTCCAAGTATGTCACCAAAACTCCCATTTTCCATTTAAAATTTGGTATAAAACATTTTGTTTAACAAATTTTCATTAGAGGCTCTGTGTAAGAAAAAGTGAAATAGTAATTTCATAATTATGTCAGCCCCTTGGGCACAGTGTTACTCACAATTTAATCCTCTCGGGCAAGACTCTCAGTCACGGGTGACTCTACTCTCATAAATAAATTCTCACACTCAGCACTCTCACTCAACATGTACCATATAATAACCACTGCGGCGTGCAACCCTATCCGTATAATAACCGTTGCGGCGTGCAGCCCGATCCATAAGTAGTCGACTACACTCACTAGGGATGTACAGACTCCGGAGGGGCTCCTACAGCCCAAGCACTATATTGCTACGGCGTGCAACCCGATCCAACATATCTTGTTGCGGCGTGTAGAGAGGATTCAAGGGACTCGGCCCAAAATATCTTTCATTAATTAAAAACAGAGTGATAAACATGAATAAACAGTGAAGAGGTATAAAACATGACTGAGTTCATATTTTCTATTAAACAGTGTGAGAATAGTAGTAAAATACCCCTGAGGGTCCAAATGGTTGGAACAAGGCCCCAAACATGGAATACAAGCCAAATATAGTATCAATCTCTAAATTACGTAATATCATATGATTTAGAATCAAATACGCGGCTTAATAGTCACTATGGGACGGACCAAGTCACAATCCCTATCAGTGCATGCCCACACGCTCGTGCCCTAGCATGTGTGTCACCTCATTTATCAAAACAACACGAAATACCGGGGTTTCATACCCTCAGGTCAAGATTTACAATTGTTACTTACCTCAAACCGGATGAAAAACTACTCCGCGATGCTTTTTCCCCTCGACTCAGCCTCAACACGCCCCGAATCTATTATAAAATATATTTATATCATCAAAATATGCTACAGGAACAAAGTCCACTCAAAAAAATTTACATCAAAATTCCCGAATTTGGCCAAACCCGACCCCCGGGTCCACGTCTCAGATTCTAATAAAAATCATAAAACTAGAATCCTTACGTTCTTACAAGTTCATACGTACCAAATACATCAAAATTGAATCCCAAATGGCCCCTAAAATCCCCAATTTATACTCTCCAATTTCAAACCCTAAACCCCCAATTTTAACCACTAAATTCCCTAAATTCCATGTCTAATCAGTCAAATATCACCATAGAAACGCCTCTTAGGTCCAAGAATCTTACCTCCACGAAATTCCTTTGAATTGTCTCTTCAAATTGCTCCCACAAACACCAACTCGTATGAAAAATTGATGAAATAATCCATAAATTCGTGAAGTCCACTATTTATATGTTCTTCCTAGTGAAACCACATCTGCGGTCCGTCCATCGCACCTGTGGACCCGCACCTGCGGATTTTCACTTATAAGCCCATTCCGCATCTGTGCTCATCCAACTACACCTGCGAGATATTCCTTCCGCTTTTGCGACTTAGCCGACTTTGCCCATTTTCGCACCTGCGGAACCCAGCCGCATCTGCGGTGACCACACCTGCGGCCACCTGTTTGCACCTGCGGAATCACAGAACAACAACACACCAGCAGATTCCAAAGCCAAAAACTAGTCCGTCAACCATCCGAACTCATCCCGAGGTCCTCGGTACCTCAATCAATGGTACCCACAAGTCATATATGATCACCCGAACTTAGTCGAACCCTCAGAACACCAAAAATAATGTCAAAACACCAAATCAATCCATGATTCAAGCCTAAGGATTTCTAAACTTCCGAAATCAACCAAACCACGTACGAATGACATGAAAGTTTGCACACACACCCCAAATGATTCTACGAACCTATTCCGACTTTCGATATTCCATTCCAACCATGATAGCTAATTTTTCACCGCCGATGGGTAGACGCCAAAAATCCAATTTCGCCAATTCAAGCCTAGTTCTACTCCGGACCTATGAACAACATTTCGAATACACTCCTAAGTTCCAAATCACCTAACGAAGCTATCCGAGCCATAAAATCCATATTTCAAGGTTGTTTACCTATTAGTCAACTTTCGGTTGACTTTTCCAACGATAAAACTAACTTAAGAGACTAAGTGTCTCATTTCTCACCGTGACCACTCGGAACCTGAACCAACCGACCCAACAAAACATAATTGAGCTAAGCAACACATGATAAAGCAGAAACAGTGACAACGAGGCTAATCTCACAGAACGACCGGCCTGTTCGTTACATTCTCCCCCTCTTAAACAAACGTTCGTCCTCGAACGGGTCTAGAAACATACCTGGAGTCTCAAATAGGTGAGGTTATCTGCTCTGCATCTCCCTATCGGTCTCCTAGGTGGCCTTCTCCACCGGCTGGCCTCTCCACTGCACCTTCACTGATGCTATATCCTTAGACCTCAACCTTCTGACCTAACGACCCAAATAACCACTGGCTCTACCTCATAGGACATATCACCCTCTACCTGAACCGTGTTGAAGTCCAAAACATGAGACGAGTCACCAACATACTTCTGAAGCATGGAAACATGAAATACTGGATGCACGCTCGACAAGCTAGGTGGCAAAGCAAGTCTATAAGCCACCACTCTGACCCTCTGAAGCACCTCAAAAGGCCCAATGAACCAGGGACTCAACTTGCCCCTCTTCCCGAACCGCATAACACCCTTCATGGGTGACACTTTTAGCAGAACCTTCTCCCCAATCATGAAAGATACATCCCGGACCTTCCGGTCCGCATAGCTCTTCTGGATAGACTGAGCCATGCGATGACGCTCCTGGATCAACTTCACCTTATCCAACGCATCCTGAACTAAATCTGTAGCCAAGAACCTAGCCTCACCCGGCTAAAACAAATCGATTAGAGATCTACACCTCCTTCTATATAAAGCCTCATACGGACCCATCTGAATACTTGACTGATAACTATTATTATACGCAAACTCCGCGAGCGACAGAAACCGGTCCCATGAACCCCCAAAATCAGTGACACAAGCACGCAACATGCCCTTTAGTATCTCAATAGTGCGCTCAGACATCCCGTTACTCTAAGGATTTAAAGTTGTGCTTAACTCAACCTGAGTACCCAACTCTCTATGCATGACCCTCCAAAACTGCGATGTGAATTGGGTACCCCTGTCAGAAATGATAGAAACTGGAACACCTTGCAACCGGACAATATCCCGGATATAAATCTCAGCTAACCGCTCCAAAGAATAAGTAGTACTAACAAGAATGAAATGTGCAAACTTGGTCAGCCGATCCACAATAACCCATATAGCATCGAACCTCCTCGAAGTCCGTGGGATCCGAACTACGAAGTCCATGGTGATCCTCTCCCACTTCCACTCTAGAATATCCAACCTCTGATGCAATCCACCTAGTCTTTGGTTCTCGTACTTGACTTGCTGACAGTTGAGACACCGTGCTACAACTCCAACAATATCCATCTTCATCTACCTCCACCAAAAGCGTTACCTCAGATCCTGATATATCTTTGCGGCACCCGGATAGATGGAATACCGCGATCTGTGGGCCTCCTCAAGAATCAACTCCCGAAGCCCATAGACATTAGGCATACGTATCTGACGCTGAATCCTCATAACACCATTCTTACCAATAACCACATCTCAGGAATCACCTTGCCAGACCCTGTTCTGAACAACGAGCAAGTGTAGGTCATCATACTGATGCTCTCTGATACGGCCATAAAGAGAGGACCCAGAGGCTACACAAGCCAATACCCCGCGGGGCTCTGATAGATCCAATCTCACCAACTAACTCGCTAAGGCCTAAAAATCAAGTGCTAATGTTCGCTCTACTGCAGGAAGATATTTTAGACTCCCCAAACTCTCTGCTCTATGACTCAAGGCAACGACCACCACATTGACCTTCCCCGGATGGTATAGAATAGTGGTATCATAGTCCTTGAGAAGCTCCAACCATCTCCTTAGACGCAAATTAAAATCCTTCTGCTTAAACAGATGCAACAGACTACGGTGATCAATAAAAACCTCACAATGAATCCCATACAAATAATGCGCCAAATCTTCAAGGCGTGAACAATGGCTGCTAGCTCGAGATCATGCACTGGATAATTTTTCTCATAAGTCTTCAACTGGCGCAAGGCGTAGGCAATCACCCAACCATCCTGCACCAAAACACAACCAATGCCTATCCTCAAGGCATCACAATACACGGTTTAAGAACTTGAAGCTGATGGCAATACTAACACAGGAGCTGAGATCAAAGCAGCCTTGAGCTTCTAAAAGCTCTCCTCACACTCGTCCGACCACCTGAATAGAGAACCCTTTTGGGTCAGTTTTGTCAAGGGAGAAGCAGTAGAAGAAAACCCATCCACAAAGCGACGATAATACCCTTCCAAACCAAGAAAGCTCACAATCTCTGTAGCTAAGGACGACCTGGGCCAACCCTGCACCTCCTCTATCTTCTTCGGATCAACTTAAATACCATCGCTGGACACCACGTGCCCCAAGAAAGCTACTGAGCCAAGCCAGAACTCACAGTTGGAGAACTTTGCATAAAGCTTCTCCTCCCTCAATCTCTGCAATATAACTCTCAAATGTTGATCATGCTCCTCCTGGCTACGAGAATATACCAGAATGTCATCAATGAACACAATAACAAAGGAATCCAAATACGTCTGCAACACATTGTTCATCAAATGCATGAACACTTCTGTGGCATTAGTCAGCCCAAATGACATCACCAAAAACTCATAGTGACCATAAAGAGTCCTGAAAGCAGTCTTGGGAATATCTCAATCCCGAATCTTTAACTGATGATACCCGAATCTCAAATCAATCTTCGAGAACACCCTGGCTCCCTGAAGCTAGTCAAGCAAATCATCAATACGAGGTAAGGGATACTTATTCTTGACTGTGAGCTTGTTCAACTGCCTGTAGTCAATACACATTCTCATGGAGCAATATTTCTTCTTCACAAATAACAGTAGTGCACTCCAAGGTGACACACTAGGCCGAATGAACCCCTTATCTAGGAGTTCCTAAAGCTACTCTTTCAATTCCTTCAACTCTGTCGGTGCCATACGATACCTGGAATAGAAATAGGTTGAGTACCTATCCCCAAATCAATACCGAAATCAATATCTTTGTCAGGCGGCATGCCTGGCAGTCTGCAGGAGGCACGTCCGGAAAATCATGGACCACAGGAACATAATCAATAGTGGGAGTCTCAGCACTGACATATATCACAAAATCCATGTAAGACAAACACCCTTTGTCTACCATACGCTGGGCCTTCAGATATGAAATCACTCTACTAGGCACATACTCAATAGAACCTTTTCACTCGACTCTCGAAAATCCCACCATAGCTAAGGTCACGGTCTTAGCGTGACAATCAAGAACAACATGACACATAGATATCCAATCCATGCTAAATATTACATCAAAGTCACCTATGCTAAGCAATAACAGATCCACTCGGGTCTCCAGACCCCCAATAGATACCACACACGACCGATACACACGGTCCACAATAATAGTATCGCCCACCGGGGTCGACAGATGAACAGATGTAACTAAGGATTCATGGGGCATATCTAGAAAATAGGAAAAATATGATGAAACATAGGAATACATGGAAACGGGATCAAATAAGACTGAAGCATCTCAATGACAGACTAAAACAATACATGTAATCGCTACATCTAAGGCTATAGCATCTGGTCTAGCTGGAAGTGCATAAATACGAGCCTGACCTCCACCTGATCAACCTCCCCCTCTAGGACGGCCTCTCGCTACTTGACCCCCACCCTTAGCTGTTGGGCGGATGGTAAAGTGACTGGACCTGAAGTCGAGGACTAGATCCTCTACTGAGATGGACCCCCAAGAAGACGAGGGCAGTGCCTCCTCATATGCCCGAACACCCCACACTCATAACAACTCCCTGGTGCGGAGACGGGGACTGAAGGGAACCTTTGGCACCCGGATAGCTACTAGAAGAACCATACATAGAGGAACCATGAACCGATGGTGCTTGAGATAAACTTCGGGCTAGAAGAGCACTGAATGAAGAATGACCTAGATGAGAGCTGCGGGGACCATGCCCCGATGATGCACTACTGTAAGCTGAGCGAACTGGCTAAGGAGGCCTAAATTGGAGGCCTCTACTACGCTGAAGCTAACCCTTGGAGGGAGTACTGCTAAAACTACCAGATCCTCGAGGCCTCTTGGTCTCCCCCTCCTCTCGCTCCTGGCGGTGAATTGACTTAATATGCGGGCAATATCAATAACCTGCTCAAAAGTAGCACTCGATACCCTCTCTATGGTCATCAGAATACAAAGCTGATAAGTGAGGCCATCCACGAACCTCCTGATCCTCTCTCTCTCAGTAGGGACCAACTATGTAGCATTATAGGCTAGCTCTGAAAACCTCATATCATACTGTGTCACTGACAACTCATCTTGACACAACTGCTCAAACTGCTTACACAACTCTTTTCTGCGGGACAGTGGAACATACTTCTCTAAAAGGAGAGTGGAAACTGCTGCCAAGTAAGGGTGTTGCACAACCAGGCCTACGCCTCTCATAAGTCTCCCACCAAGTAAATGCAGCTCCTGAGAACTGGAAAGTAGTGAACGAGACCCCACTCGTCTCTAATATCCCTGCATTACGAATCATCCTCTAACACTTGTCCAAGAATCCCTAGGCATACTCGCACTCATCACCACTGAATGTCGGAGGCTGAAGTCTACCAAATCTCTCCAACCTGCACTATTTGTCGTTAGCCATAACTGGAACCACATAGTCCTGAGTTGGGGAAACCGGCTGGGCTGGAGCTGCCCCCGGTGTCTGGAGTCCCTGAATAACCTCCTCAGGTGTGCGGGTTGCTAGAGTCTGAGTGCCTCCCCCAACCTGAGAAGTAGCGGCTGTAGCAGAAACAATGACTGCCTGCGCGAGACTAGTTCACACGGTCAGAATCTGAGCCAAAGTCTCCTGAAGACCCAAAATCACAATAGGTACTGCAGGTTCTTGGGCTTGTCCCGCTGGAACATCTGCGGCAGAGACATGATCTCGAATAACAGGTGGATCTACGGGTACTGCCCCGGCTGCTGTGCGGGCTGCACCCCTACCTCTGCCATGGCCTCTACTGTGGCCTCAACCCCCCCGGGCCTAGATGGTTGTTGATCATCCTTCCCGGTAGCGCGTGTCCTCACCATCTGTGAGAGAATGAAACAATAGAAGTTTAGTTTCCAGAATAAACAGATTCGCACGATAGAATTCAAGAATGTGAGGTTTTTCCTAATGGTTCTGCAACCTCTTGAAGATAAGTACGTACGTCTCCGTACTGATCCGCAAGACTCTACTAAACATGCTCATGATTAGTGAGTCCTATGTAACCTAGGCTCTGATACCAACTTGTCACGACCCCAAATCTAAACTAGCCGTGATGGCACCTATGATGATACTAGGCTAGAAAAATTAATGTGAATAACATAAGCGATTTCCATTAAATACATAATTTATCCGATATTTCATAATAATTCCTCTTTTTACCATTTCAAAACAATAAAATGGTAAAATATCTAAACACAGCCCCAACACCTGGGAGTCATCCGTCATGAGCATCTAAGAAGTGATACAATCTGATACTAATTCGCTACTACCAACAAGTCTAGGAAATAGATAAAATAACAGAAAAGAAAGGAGAAAAGGGCATGCTGCGGACGCCGAACAACTACCACAATATCTCCGAACGACTCCAAAGAGGGAGAGTAAGTCAGCTATCGCTCAGTCTCGGTACCTGAATCTGCACACAAGGTGCAGGGAGTAACGTGAGTACGCCAACTCAGTAAGTAAAAATTAGAACTAAAGACTTGAGTGTAGTGACGAGCATTTAAAATCATGAAAATTCATATAACAAGTAACAGTGGTAATATACAAATGAAATCAGGGATCTTCTTCCCATTTTCCATTTAAAATCGCGTATAAAACATTTTGTTTAACCATTTTTCAGTAGAGGCTTCGTATAAGAAAAAGTGAAACAGTAGTTTCATAATTATGTCAGCCCCTCGGGCACAATGTCACTCATAATTTAATCCTCTCGGGCAAGCCTCTAAGTCACTCGTGACTATACTCTCATAAATAAATGCTCACACTCAGCACTCTCACTCAACATCTACCATATAATAACCGCTGCGATGTGCAGCCTGATCCATTAGTAGTCAACTGTGCTCACTGAGGGTGTACAGACTCCGGAAAGGCTCCTACAGCCCAAGCGCTATATCGCTGCAGTGTGCAGCGCGATCCAACATATTTTGCTGCAGCGTGTAGCCCGATCCATACATATATATATAATGCTACAGCGTGAAGCCCGATCCATCACTATCCTCACAATCCGGCTCACGACCTCACTCAGTCATCATCCTCACAAGCCACTCGAGCAACTCATCACAAATCACGGGGACTAAGCCCAAAATATCTTTCATTAATTAAAAACAGAGTGATAAACATGAATAAATAGAGAACAAATATAAAACATGACTAGGTTTATATTTTCTATCAAACAACGTGAGAGTAGTAGTAACCCTGAGGGTCCAAACAGGTCGACACAAGGCCCTAAACATGGCATACATATCAATCTCTAACTTACGTAATATCATATGATTTTGAATCAAATATGCGGATTAATAGTCGCTATGGGACGTACCAAGTAACAATCCCTATCAGTGCACGTCCACACACTCGTCAACTAGCATGTGCGTCACCTCATTTATCAAACCAACATGAAATACCGGTGTTTCATACCCTCAAGTCTAGATTTACAATCGTTATTTACCTCATACTGGATGAAAAACTACTTCGCGATGCTTTTGCCCCTCGATTCGGCCTCAACATGCCCCGAAACTATTCAAAAACAGATTCATATCATCAAAATATGCTAAAGGAACAAAGGCCACTCGAAAATAACCAATTTACATTAAAAAAAAACCTTGAATTTAGCCAAACCTGACCCCCGGGCTCACGTCTCGGATTTCGATAAAAATCACAAAACTATAATCCTTACTCTCTCACGAGTTCATACATACCAAATACATCAAAATCAGACCCCAAATGGCCCCTCAAATCCCCAATTTATACTCTGCAATTTCAAACCCTAAACCCTCAATTTTAACCACTAATTTCCCTAAATTCCATGTATAATCAATCAAATATCACCATAGAAACGAGTTTTAGGTCCAAGAATCTTACCTCCACGAAATTCCCTTGAATTCTCTCTTCAAATTGCTCCCACAAGCTCCAACCCATATGAAAAATTGATGAAATAGCCAAAAATTCGCGAAGGCCACTATTTATATGTTCTACCCAGTGAAACCGCATTTGTGGTCCATCCATCACACCTGCAGACCCTCACCTGTGGTCCCAGGTGCGCACCTGCAGATTATCACTTATAAGCCCATTCCGCATATGCGCTCATCCAACCGCACATGCGTGCTCGGGGTGCGGTATTCCTTCCACTTCTGCGACTTAGCTGACCTTGCCCATTTTCGCACCTGCGGCTCCAGCCACATATGCAGTGACTGCACCTGCGGCCACCCGTTCGCACCTGCGGAATCACAGAACAACAATAGACCAGCAGATTCCAAAGTCAACTGCATTTTTCTAATGACTAATAACCCTTATTAAAAAAATATAGGGTATTACACATAAGAAGATAGAGTCGAGAAAATACTGACTAGGGTTCTTCCTATCACTTGAGAGAGAAAAATCATTGCCATTCTAGAATCAATAAAATATTGTCACTCTCCTACCGGATGAATCAATAGAAAATCTTACTGCCTATGAACTTAGGAGAAAAACCATGAAAATGGATGTACCTAAGAAGGAAAGGAGCTTGGCACTCTGCATCACTGGAAGTTTTGATCGTGAAGATAATGAAATGATTATGATCACCAAGGACTTCAAGAAGTACCTGAGAAGAGGAAAAGTTTCCTCAAAAAGTGGAAATTATAGCAAGTCAAAATCTCCTGAGAAGCAAACTAATGATGGCTGCTACAAGTGTGGAAAGACTGATCACCATATGAAGAACTGTCCTCAATGGGAAATTGAATGGAAGAAGGGAAGATCTAAACGAAGGAACATGAAGAAGGAGTAGGTTCAACCCAAGAAAAGCAACAACAACGGATCAACTAAGGATATGGTTGCTGCTTGGGGAGAAAGCTCAGATGAAATCTCAGATAATGATGATGAGGATGAACAAGCACTTATGGCCATTGGAGAATCTAATAAAGAAACCAAGGTAAGTGTAATTCATCTCAAAGACAAGATTAAATTGTTGTCTAACTAAAGGTTATCTGAGTTACTTCTAGAACTAATTGATGAATCTGAGGATGTAAAAAATGAAAAGGAACAGTTGTCTAAAGAACGTGTGATTTTGAAGGCTAGGTGCAAAAACCTGGAACTTAGGGTTAGTGAAACGGTAAGTGAAAATATTATATTGAAAAACCAGGTTCATGCACTTAACTCAACTGTCCTATAACATAGATCTGAAAATCTAAAACTGAAATTAGGAACAAGTAAAAAGACTGATGACCACACACAACTCTCTCTAGAAAAAAATGCAGGAAAAATGAAAGATGAGTTTTATAAAAGGGATGAGCAAGTAAGAATCCTAAAGGAGGATTTAAGCAAGGTCAAGTATGAGGTAGACATAACTTGCAAATATAATAGGTCTCCCTATGCAGTTTCATGGCTACAAGAACACCATAGTAGCAACAGAAGAGGACTTGGATTTAGAAACCTCGCACCTAAGTAGGATCCAAAAAGCAAGTACCTCGCACTTCCCAAGAACAAGATTTGCACACACTGTGGTAATATGGGTCACTATAAAAGTGAATGCACTGCAAAAGAAAAGGCAAGTCAAAAGAACAAAGAATTTGTTCAAGGGAAGAATAGGCTACCAAGTTGGACTAATGATGAATCGAATTCTTTTTAGTAACACCTGGATCTGCACAAAAGGTGCAAGGAGTAACTTGAGTACGCCAACTTAGTAAGTAACAACTATAAATAAAGGGTGAGCAACAATGACGAGCAGTAAAACACATAAAGATCACAATATGAAATCTCGGTGAAACAACATGCTTTCAAATCAGTATTTGAGTAAATCATCTAGTAAAAACCCAGTTTCGATAAAAAGCAGTTATAGATATTTTTCAACAGTTTCAATAAAGGCTCAATGAAAAAGAGAGTGAAAATAATGAAATCATAAATAGCCCTTCGGTCAAAAACATCACTCATATACAGCCTCTTGGGCAAGCCTCTCAGTCACTCATAACTAGCTAATCGGGGATACCTCACAATCACTCGTAACAGCCCCTCGAGCATACCTTACCATCACTCATTCCTCCCATTCACTTATCACTCGCCACTCGCCACTCGCCACTCGCACTCAGTAGGCACCTGCACTCACTGGGGGTGTGTACAGACTCCTGAGGGGCTTCTTCCGCCTAAACGCTATATCAAGCCAAATCATTGCATCAATCACTCAGGCCATCAGCCTATAATAAACATACTGTAACATTATGCGACGTGCAGCCTGATCCCATATTATATCCTCACAAATCAGGCCCTCCTCATCACTCAGTCATAAACCTCTCAAGCCACTCGGGCATTTAAGTAAAAACAGGGAACTCAACCTAAAACAACTTTCATATGCATCAAAACAGAGTAATAAAACTGAGTTATGCAGTAAACAGGTATGATCATGACTGAGCATGGATTTCAACTCTAAAACAGTGGGAGGATGCTAAGAAAAGCCCCTGAGGGTCCAAGCAGTACTGGAACAGGGCCCAAACATGACATTTGGCCCAAGTTTATAGGAATTCTTTCTAAAACACATAGATGTTATACAGTTTCAACAAAATACGCAACTCTACAGTTGCTACGGGATGGACCAAGTCCCAATCCCCAATGGTGCAGTCCCAATGCTGAATTTGGTTAAAACCCGACCCACGTCTTGAAATCCAACAAAAGTTACTAAGCTAGAAAGCCCATTCATTTGCGAGTCCAACCATACCAAATTTATCAAAATCCGACCTCATTTGACCCCTCAAATCCCCAAATCAAACTTTCAAATTTCCAAGTCCTACTCCCTTCAATTTCATCTATATTCCCCCTTTAAACAACAGGAAGTTTCCATAAAAACGAGTATTAGGGCTCAAATAACTTACCTCAATGAAAACCCCCTTGATTCCCTCTTCAAAACTCTCAAAAAAGCTCCAATACCAAATAGAAATTGTGAAGAATACCCAAAAATTCGCAAAGTGTGAAATATATACCTTCTGCCTAGGTTTTCCGCACATGCGGTCCTTTACTCGCGCCTGCGCGACCGCACCTTCCGTCCAAACAACTGCACCAGCAGAAATCAATTATCTGCCAAGACTGCGCTTCTGCGATCAGCTGAATGCACCTGCAATCTTCGTAGATTTGGGGACCTAGGCGCACCTGCGATCCAATTGCGCATCTGTGCCTCAGAGCCGCTTCTGCGCACCTCGCACCTGCGATTCCCATTCCGCAGGTGCGGACACACCAACAACAACAGCTTCAACTGCATTTTTCCAACTTCAAACTCTCTCATCACTGCCCGAAGTCACCCTGAGGCCCTCGTGACCTCAACCAAATATACCAACATATGAAACAACATCATACGAACTTAGTCAAACCTTTGATTTACTTAAAACAAACATCAAAACACCAAATTCTAAGAACTTCTAAACTTCCAAAATTCACCAACGACGCCGAAACCTACCAAACCATGTCCGAATAGCCTCAAATTTAGCACACACGTCACAAATTACACTACAAACCTACTCCAACTTCTGAAATTTCATTCCATCCCCGATTTCTAATTTTTCCACTACCGACCAAAATTTCCATATTTCT
This sequence comes from Nicotiana paniculata, assembly GCA_005239505.1. Classification (NCBI taxonomy): domain Eukaryota; kingdom Viridiplantae; phylum Streptophyta; class Magnoliopsida; order Solanales; family Solanaceae; genus Nicotiana; species Nicotiana paniculata. The sequence goes on along the minus strand of ML328072.1, from coordinate 27,350 downwards.
AACTTTTTCCAATTCAAGCCTAATTGGACACAGTCCTAAGTCTGAAATCACCTAATGGGGCTATCCGAACCATACAAATCCAAATCCAAGACCATTTGCCCATAAGTCAATATCTGGTTGACTTTTCCAACTTAAACTTCTAAATAAGAGACTGTCTCATTCCACTCCAAAACCACTTCGGACCCAAACCAACCAACCCGAACACAACTGAATAATACATAAAGAAGCAGAAATAGGGAAAATGGAGCTATAACTCTCGGAACGACCGGCTGGGTCGTTACATCCTCCCCTTCTTAAACAAATGTTCGTCCGCGAACGAGTCTAGAAACATACCTAGAGTCTCAAATAGGTGTGGATATCTGATCCGCGTATCTTACTCGGTTTCCCAGGTGGCCTCTTTCATAGGCTACCCCTTCCCCTGCACCTTGATTAACGCTATGTTCTTTGACCTCAACTTTTGAACCTGCCGATCCAAAATAGCCACCGGCACCACAATATAAGTAATATCACCCTCCAACTGAACCATGATGAAGTATAAAACATGGGACAAATCGCCAACATACTTCCGAAACACAAGAACATCAAATACTTGATGCACACTCAACAAACTTGGTGGCGAACCAAGCTTGTAAGCCACCTCCCCTATCCTCTGAAGCACCTCAAAGGGTCGAATGAACCGGGGGCTCAACTTGCCCTCTTCCAAAACCTCATAATACCCTACATGGGTGATACCTTCAACAAGATGTTCTCCCCAATCATAAATGACACATCACAAACCTTCCTATCCTCATAGCTCTTCTACGTAGACTGCGTCGTGCTAAGCCGCTCCTGAATCAACTTAAACTTATCCAACGCATCCTAAACCAAATCTGTACCCAACAGCCTAGCCTCACCCGACTAAAACCGACCGACCGAAGATCTACACCTCCTCTCATATAAAACCTTGTACAGAGCCATCGGAATACTCGACTGATAACTTTTGTTATATACAATGGCAGAAACTGGTCCCATGAACCCCCAAAATCAATGACACAAGCGCGCAACATGTCCTCAAATATCTGAATAGTGCACTCGCATTGCCCGTCTGTCTGAGGGTGAAAATCTGTGCTCAACTTAACCTGAGTACCCAACTCTCGTTGCACGGCTCTCCAAAAATTCAATGTGAACTGAGTACCTCTATCAGAAATGATGGAAATTGGGACACCATGCAGATGAACAGTCTCTTGAATGTAAATCTCTGCTAATCGCTCTGAATGTAAGTAGTACCAACAAGAATAAAGTACGTGGACTTGGTCAGCCGATCCATAATAACCCAAATAGCAACTAACCTCCTCGAAGTTTGTGGGAGACCAACTACAAAGTCCATGGTGATCTACTCGCACTTTCACTCTGGAATATCTAATCTCTGAAGCAAGCTACCCGGTCTCTGATGCTCATACTTAACCTTTTCAAAGTTGAGGCACCAAGATACAAATCCAACTATATCCTTCTTCATCCGCCTCTACCAATATTGCTGTCTCAAATCTTGGTACATATTAGCGACACCCAGATGGATGGAATACCACGAGCTATGGGCCTCCTCAAGAATCAACTCCCGAAGCCCATCTACATAATGCACATATATCCGGCCCTGCATCTTTAACACACCGTCATCACCAATAGTCACATCTCTAGCATCACCTAGGCTGACCCTCTCCTGAAGAACGAGCAAGTGTGGATCATCATACTGACGCTCCCTGATACGATCATAAAGAGAAGACCTGTAGACCACGCAATCTAACACTCGACTAGGCTCCAATATGTCCAATATCACAAGCTAGAACACTAAGGCCTAAACATCCAATGTCAAAGGTCTCTCTACTACCGGAAGATAAGCTAAACTCCCTAAACTCTCTGCCCGGCGGCTCAAAGCATCGGCCACCACATTGACCTTCCCCCAATGGTATATAATAGTAATATTATAGTCTTTAAGAAGCTCCAACCATCTCTGCTGATGCAAATTAATATCCTTCTTCTTAAATAGATGTTGTAGTCTCCGGTGATAAGTATAAATCTCACACTGAACCCCATACAAATAATGACGCCAAATCTTTAAGGCGTGAACGATGGCTGCTAACTCAAGATCACGCACTGGATAATTATTCTCATGGGTCTTTAACTGGCACGAGGTGTAGGCAATCACCCTACCCTCATGCATCAAAACACAAAAAATGCATATCCTCAAGGCATCACAGTACACGGTATAAGGACTAGAAGCTGATGGAAAAATGAACACTATAGGTGTGGTCAAGGAAGTCTTGAGCTTCTGAAATCTTTCCTCACACTCGTCCGACCACCTGAATGGAGCACCCTTCTGAGTTAATTTGGTCAAGGGCGAAGCAATAGATGAAAATCCCTCCATAAAGTGATGGTAATAACCCGCCAAACCGAGGAAGCTCTTAATATCTATAGCTGAGGATGGTCTAGTCCAACTCTACACCGCCTCTATCTTTTTCAGATCCACCTGAATACCCTCAATTGGACACCACGTGCCCCAAGAATGCTACTGAACTGAGCCAACACTCACACTTGGAGAACTTTGCATAAAGCTTCTCCTTTCTCAGTCTCTGTATTACAATCCTCAAATGTTAAACATTCTCCTCCTGGCTACGAGAGTACACCAGGATGTCATCGATGAATATAATAACAAGGATTCCAAATATGGCTGGAATACACTGTTCATCAAATGCATGAACACTGTTGGGGCCGTGGTTAGCCTAAAAGACAACACCACGAACTCATAATGGCCATAACGGGTCCTGAAAGCTGTCTTAGGAATATCCGATTCCTGAATCTTCAGCTGATGATACCCGGATCTCAAATCCATCTCGGAGAACACATTTTCTCCCTGAAGCTGGTAAACAAATCATCAATACGAGGCAAAGGATACTTGTTCATGACTGTGACCTTGTTCAACAGCTTGTAATCAATGCACATTCTCATTGATTCATCCTTCTTCTTCACAAATAGAACTGGTGCACCCCAAGGTGACACAGTAGGCCAAATAAACCCCCCATTTAGGAGTTACTGAAGTTTTTCTTTCAATTCCTTTACCTCTGCCGGTGCCATACGATACGATCGAACAGAAATAGGTTGAGTTTCCAGCACCAAATCAATGCCAAAGTCAATATCCTTGTCAGGCGGCATGCGCAACAGGTCTGCAGGAAACACATCCTGAAAATGAGAAAAATATGAGGAAACATATGAATATGTGGAACCAGGGTCAAATAACATGGAGGAATCTCTGTGAAAAAGTAAAACAACACACGTGATCGCAACATCTGAAGCCAAAGCATCTGCTCTGGCTGGGATTGCATAGAAATAGGACAGACCACTACCCGATTGACCTCCCCCTATAGGGCGACCTCTAGCTGCATGAACCCCACCCTTAGCTGGCTGGGCGGGTGGTGAAGTAACTGGAGCTGAATTCCATGGCTTACCCCTCTGCTGAGATGAAACCCCATGACAACGAGGACATTACCACCATAGGTGTCCAAACACTCCATACTCAAAACAACTTGCTGGTGCGGGGGACGGGGATTGAAGGGAACCCCTAGCACCGGGATAATTGGTAAAAGAACTTGTTCATGTCGGACCAGCTCCGATTCTGAAAGGGTTCATCGCCACCCCAGTACTTTAGAACTCTTTGGTCCCTTTGGTGGGCCTTCTGGAGATTGTTTCCCAGATTGGCACATTTCCCATGGAAATAACCGCCTCTCAAGTTGGAGGAGGAGCACAGACTCTTGCTACTCACACTCCGTAGCAGATGGCTTTCCGGTATCAAACTCCAGTAGCCTAGCCAATAGGGGTAGTGTAGCCGGTTGTTGCAGCACAAGCTGGTGATGGACCGACTATGTCTTCTTAGGTTTAAAAGTTCACCAAGATCTTTCCAGTTCAATTTAATAGAACACCTTCTAAGGACCACAAGAAGTTCTTGATCCCTGACATGAGGTTCTGTGGAACATGGGGATAGTTGAGACCTTTGGGGTCGACTCTGTTGTGTTTCACATGACGGGTTCCGCCAAGAGATGGTGAAAGTATTTTGTATTGACCAGACAAGCTAGGTTGCTTGCTCTTACTTGGGACCAGTTCTCTTAGATATTTCTTGAGAAGTTCCTTCCTGTCATGACCGGTTCTGCCAAGAGATGGTGAAAGTATTTTGTATTGACCAAACTAGCTAGGTTGCTTTCTCTTACTTGGGACCACTTCTCTTAGATATTTCTTGAGAAGTTCCTTCCTGTCATATTGAGAGAGGAGTATCATCGGCAGTCCCAACATCTCCAGTAGGGCAGTATGTCCGTCACTCAGTATGAGATTCATTTTGTAGATTTGGCATGTCATGCTATTCTTCTACTTCCTACCGACACAGAGAGAGAGAGAGGGTGAGGAGATTTATTTAGGGACTTGCTCAGCCTATCAAGTTTAAGTTGGCTAAGGAGATCGGGAGCGAGATTTCTTTTTAGGTGGCTGCCAATGTTGCCAGGTGAGTCGAGATGGTTCTTGCACAGGGAGGTCAGCAGTCTGACAAGAGGCTCATCATTCTAGTGGGTTTAGCGGTGCCTCGTTTGGAGGCAGGGGCACTTTTGTAGATGCCATCCTCCCAGGCCATTTCATTCAGCACTCCACGCATCCCACGGTGCTTCTGATGGTCATGGCCCTCATATGCCTTATTTCGACCAGCTAGCCTACAGTGGTGCACCAGCTCGTATTAGTGCACCTCCGCTCCAGAGTGTTTAGGGTGATTACTCTTGTCTACAGGGCCAGATTTAGGTCATTAGTCAGAGAAGTCGAGGTCCTGTTATACTTGTGGTGATCCGAGGCACGTTGCTAGATTTTACCCTCGTGCATCGAGCAGTTCACAGTATCATGGTTCTCTTGCCATGGTTCCAGAATCGGGTGCTTCATTGCCCACTCAACCAGCTAGAGGTAGGGGTCAAGCAACCAGAGGTGGCGGTCGGACCATTAGAGGTGGAGGTAAGGCCGCTAGAGGTGGAGGCCAGCCAACTAGGGATCGTCCTATAGATGTAGTTAAGATTGGTGGGGCCCAGTCCCGACGATATGCTTTTCCAGCCAAGCCTAAGGCTGAGTCCTTCTGACGATGCTATAAGAGGTACTGTTTCATTTTGCAGTAGAGATGCTTTGGTTCTATTTGATCTGGGTTCTACTTACTATTTTGTGTCATCCTATTTTGCTTTATATATAGTTGTTCCTCGTGATTCTTTAAGTGCTCCTGTGTTTGTGTCCACACTTATGTTTCTACTTAAGCTATCATTATTGACTGTGTTTATCGTTCGTGTGTGGTAACCATTGGTATTTTTGAGACTAGTTTAGATGTTCTACTTCTCGATATGGTTTCGATGTTATATTGGGTATGGATTTGTCACCTTATCATGCTACATTGTATTGTCACGCTAAGATAATGACGTTATCCTTGTCGGGGTTACCTCTATTAGAGTGGAGAAGGACTCCTGGTCATTCGACCAATAGGGTTATCTCTTATATGAAGGCTCGGTGTATGGTCGAAAAGGGGTGTTTAGCTTATTTTGCATATGTCCACGATTCTAGTGCGGAGGTTCCTTCCATTGATTCAGTACCAGTTATTTCCTGCAGACCTGCCGGGAATGACACCCGATAGGGATATTGATATTTTTATTGATTTGGCTCTAGGCGATCAGCCCATCTCTATTCCACCATACCGTATGGCCCCGCCAGAGTTGAAAGAATTGAAGGAGCATTAGCAGGATTTGCTTGATAAGGGATTCATTAGACCCAGTTTCTCGCCCTGGGGTGCACCTGTGTTGTTCTTAAAGAAGAAGGATGGATCGATGAGAATGTGCATAGATTACCGACAGTTGAACAAAGTCATTATCAAGAATAAGTATTCATTACCAAGGATTTATGACTTATTTGATCAGATTCAGAGTGTCAAGGTATTTTCAAAGATTGATCCGAGGTTTGGCTACCATCAGTTAAGTATTAGGGAATCCGGTGTCCCTAAGACACCTTTTCAGATTCGGTATGGTCATTATAAGTTTCTAATGATGTCCTTTGGGTTGACAGATGCCCCAACAACATTTATGGAATTGATGAACCGAGTGTTCAAGACTTATTTGCACTCCTTTGTGATTGTGTTTATTGATGATATCTTGATCTACTCCTGCAATTGAGAGAAGCACGAGTAGCATCATCGGATTGTACTTTAGACTCTGAGAGACAACCTGTTATATGCTATGTTTTCAAAGTGTGAGTTTTGGTTGGATTTAGTTTCTTTCTTGGGGGACGCTGTATCAGTAGAGGGAATTCAGGTAGAGCCTAGAAGATTGAGGCAGTTCAAAACTGGCCTAGAACCACTTCAGCCACAGAGATCCTGAGTTTCTTGGGTCTGGCGGGTTATTATCGTCAGTTTGTGGATGGATTATAATCTATTGCAACTCCATTGACCAGATTTACCCAGAAGGGTATCCCATTCAGATGGTTAGAAGAGTGTAAGGCAAACTTTAAGAAGCTCAAGACTGCTTTGGCTACAACGCCGGTGTTGGTGTTGCCCACATGCTAAAGATCTTATAAGCTATATTGTTGTGCATCCTGTGTTGGGCTCGGTGCAGTATTGATGTAGGATTGCAAGGTGATTGCACATGAATCACCGCAGTTGAAGGTTCATGAGAAGAATTACCTTGTATACGACTTAGAGTTGGTTGCCATTGTTCATATGTTGAAGATCTATAGGCACTATTTTATGGTGTGTCTTGTGAGTTTTTCACTGATCAAGAAAAAGGACATCAATTTGAGGCAGAGGAGTTTGTTGGAGCTATTGAAAGACTAGGATATCACCTTCTTGTATCATCCCGAGAAGGACAACATTGTAGTCGACGCCTTCAGTAGAAAAGCAGCGAGTATGGGAAGCCTTGAATACATTCCATTCGGTGGGAGATCGCTTGCATCAGTTGTTCAGACGTTGGCCAAATAGTTTTTGAGGCTGGATATTTTGGATCCCAGTCGTGTCTTAGCTTATACGGTCACTTGGTCTTCCTTGTTTGAGTGCATCAGGGAGCGGCAGTATGACGACCCTCATTTGTTGGTCCTTAAGGACACAATGCGGCCCTGTGGTGGCAAGCATGTTACTGTTGGAGATTATGGAGTTTTGAGGATGCAGGGTCATGTTTGTGTGCCTAATCTGGATGGACTTCATGAGTTGATTCTTGAGGAGGCCCACAGTTCTGGGTGTTCTATTCATCCGTGCACCGCCAGGATGTATCAGGACTTGTGACAACATTATTGGTGGAGGAAAATGAAGAAGGACATAGTTTCATATGTAGCTCAGTGTCTAAATTGTCAGCAGGTGAAGTGTGAGCATCAAAGACCTGGTGATTTTCTTAAGAGGTTGGAGAATCCCGAGTGGAAGTGGGAGCGTATCACTATGGATTTCATAGTTGAACTTCCGTGGACTCAAAGGAAGTTCTATGCAGTTTGGGTCATTGTGGACAGGCTGAACAAGATAGCTTATTTCATTCATGTGGCAGTTACCTATTCTTATCAATGGTTGGCAGAGATTTACATCCGCGAGATCGTCTTTCTTCACGTTGTGGCGGTGTCTACCATTTCTGATCGAGGTACGCAGTTCACCTCGTACTTTTGAAGAGCAGTATAACGTGAGTTGGGCATGCGGTTGAGTGGAGCACAACATTTCATCTTCTGACAGACGGACACTCTGACCGCACTATTAAGATATTGGAGGACATGCTCCGCGCATGTGTATAGAATTTGGAGGATCGTGGGATCAATTCTTCCTACTTGCAGATTTTGCTTACAACAACAACTACTGGTCGAGCATTTATATAGCTCCCTATGAGGCATTATACGGTAGGAAGTATGGATCGCTAGTTGGATGGTTTAAGCTAGGAGAAGCTCGATTGCTCGGTACATATTTAGTACAGGATGCCTTGGATAAGGTCAAGATTATTCAGGATCGACTTCACATAGCTCAGTCCAGGCAGAAGAGTTATGCTGACCGTGGAGATCATGATGTTGCATTCATGGTCAGAGAAAGAGAGTGTTTCTCCAGGTATCATCCATGAAGATGTGATGAGGTTCAGAAAGAAGGGAAAGTTGAGCCCTAGGTATATCGTACCTTTTGAGGTTCTTGAGAGAGTGGGAGAGGTGGCTTACAGGCTTGCGTTACCCCCGAGGTTATCAGCAGTTCATCTGGTGTTCCATGTATCCATGATCTGGAAGTATCACGAAAATCTGTCCCATGTGTTAGATTTCAGCTCTGCCCAATTGGACAAAGATTTGACTTACAAGGAGGAGCCGGTGGCTATTCTAGCTTGGTAGTTCGTAAGTTGAGATCGAAGAGTTATCCTTCAGTCCGAGTGCAGTGGAGAGGTCAGCCCGTCGAGGCAGCTACTTAGGAGTCCGAGTCGGACATGCAGAGTAGATATGCCTACCTTTGCGCTGTTGATACCCAATTTTTTCCAAGATATTTTTAAAATTGCATATGTACCTTCAAAATCACGCATTAACAACGATTGGTTTTTTTCCATAATTTTCCTATATTTTGTCTAATTTATCTAGCATTTTATTTCCAATAAATAATTACAAAATCGCATCACAAATGATTTTAAAGGCATTTCTTGATTTAATTCATTGTTTATGCTCCTAATAAGATCAAATTATTTCACAATTAGCCAAATTGACATATTTTGACTATAATTGCAATAACTTTGCAATTATAGCCTAAGCATGTAATTTTATACTATTTTTTACTAGAAATTAGCCTTATATATTTTGAAATATCAAATAACCATTTAAATTTATTTCCATGCATGTGATTCATTTTTATAAATAGTAATTACCTTATAAAACTATTTTAATTAAACTATCTAGGTATTTAACAAATAGCCCATGCCTATTTCAATTTTAGCCTAAATTGATTAATCACTCCCTATTAAACCAGCCCAAACCTTATTAAATTAAGCCCAAATTCCCCAAGCCCAAATCCATTAATCCCCGACCCAATGTCTTGTTTAATCTGGACCGTTGATCAATTTTTGATCAACGGACCAGATCCCTCCTTTTCATAATTAACCTAATAGTCTACCCCCCCCCGAACCCTCATTGTCTCATTTCTCCTCTCACACTCCGCCGTCATCTCCTCTCTTCTTCTATCAAACGCTCTCTGCCCTAACCGTAATTCCCCCTCGCCGGTGCTCTCATGCCGTCAACTATGGGGACTTACAACCATCCTCCAACTTTAATGGCTCTCATGTGCCGGGAATGCTAACTTCTTTGAGGTCCTCAAGGGACCAGTGGACATTACACTCACCTCTGGGCTTGTTCTCACCATTCTCAGGACACCATGGCTTCATCGAGTAAGATCTTTCCTTTTTCCGGCTAAACCTATGGGTTTCTAAGCCGATCTCTCTATTTCTGGGTTATTTTATAGAAAACCCTAACCTCTTCTACTTTACCTCTTAGATCTATAACAGATATGGGGTCTTTCTGAGCTATTTTCATTTATTTCATGAAAAAACCTTTCGATTTCTCAAAGCGTCGCTTTATTTTCCATAAGGGTTTTCGGAACTTTTCTTCAAAATATATTTCTGGTCTTTTAATGTTGTTCTCTGATGTTTAAAATGACCTTTTGTTAAAATTATTTTTAGTCATAACTTGTTATCATAAAACCTTAGTTTTAACACTTGTTATAATTCTAAGTCCGTCTTTGGTAATATGTGTTGTGTGTTTGTTTGTCATGAACACTCCGAGTTTCTGTGATTTTACACTATTATGTTCAGTAGGGTTTCTGATTCTTACTTCTTCCGCTTATATTATGTTTATTCTGTTAATTCCTCTAATCAATTCTATTTTCTCTACTTGAATCCCCAATTCTATGTGATTCTTGCTTTACTATGTTTCTGATTTTACTTCTTCTTGCCTATTATGTGCTTATTCCGTTTGTTCATAGAAATTTTGTGTTAATTATCCCCTTAATCAATACTGTTCCTATTTGAATCCCTAATTTTCTATGATTAACACCTTTTACTGATTTCCTGTGATGATATCATTTACTGATTTCCAACCTCTAAGTTATTTTCTTGCCTTATTTTATGGTTGACTATACTATTAATTGATTCTTACGATATTTCCTTAATTAGAACCTTATGTACCTAGTCTTAATTACCTGTTCTGTACTTGCACTGTTTGAATGGTTTCCTTATCTGTTATGCTCCAGTTACATATTGATTTCTTTCCTTATTTTTTACTCGTTCTTACCGTTTGAAGTTAACTCCCTTAATCAAGGGAGTACTTGCACTAATTTTTCTCTAATTGGTTCTGAGTTCCNTATATATATATATATATATATATATATATATATATATATATATATATATATATATATATATTCTCTCTCATTCACCAACCAACAGAATCCACCAAACACACATACGAACACATTTGGTTCAAAAACTATCTCTCACGCTCAAAGCTTTCTGCTCTCTTTCTGTGTCACTTACTATTATTCTAAGTTAGCCGGCTGCAAGCCAAGGCTAACTATTGTTCTCTCTTGCCCCTTCACTTTTGTTTTTATTGTCTCTTTACTGGTATGTTCTAATTTTCAATTCAAGTCCCAAAACGAATATGTTTCTTTTTACTACTTTAGTTTATCATGTTCCTAATATGTTTCTATCTATTGTTTTTTTGTTCAACATGTAATTGACCTCCTTGAATCATTGCTTCATCTAGTATGCTAGTCATGTCTTACCTATTAGGGTAACATGTTCTTATAAACCTGTAATCTGTCTCAATATAACTCTACTTTGTCTTCATGCTTGTGTAGTGGTTTCCTAGTTCTGGTATGCACCTATTGATTTGTTACCATAAGTTTTCTTGATGCTATGCTCAATCATGTTTATTATGATATCCTATACTAACTATCTCCCAACCCCATGAATCCCCTAGAGCACTTCTGATTCGGTGACTTTATTTTAATTAGCACTCCTGAATATGTGTCTTACTATTTGCACTAATTGCGAAGAACCCCTGTCTGTTATGTGTTCACCATACCTGCTCTACTTGTCCCCAATCCCCAGTTATCCCTGTGTGACGGTTTGTTCTCTGAGTATTGTTGAACTTGTTTGACTGACCTGCTGTTTGTTTAAATTACACAATTGTTTTCAAAAGCTGTTTTACTAAACAATTCTCCTATTTTATAAAACTACTTCAACTGGGTATCTTTTCCAAATACTTCTTTCATGTTAAACCTCTTCAAAACTATGTCAAGCACTCTCACTCTACCCTTAGGTCCTTAAGTTCTGCCCTTCCAGTGTATGACTGCCTTGGGATTCCTGTGAGATCCCTCTGAACTCTGATGCACTGGGGCTGGCACTTTCACAATGCACTTACTCAATTATGGTTTTGAAATCCGCGTGTGAGCGCTGCCCAGGATCCCTTGAGGTCCTTAGGGAACTCTGACACACCCGGATGTGAGAAAGGCTATGAAACATTTGGGCATTTTAGGTTATGAGAATCTGGGCCTGTTTTCAGGCTCCCTATAGTGTAACTTCTTATTTTTCTTTATCTACTTATGTAATTCATTCACATTGGTTTGTAATAATTGTTGTAAATGAATATTGGGGATTGATAGAGAAAACGGGAGGGTAGCCATGTCTGTTGTCGATATCAATGAGGTAGAAACCATGCCTTAGGCTTACATTTCTATGTGCACATTAGAATCCATGTTTAGGACCAATTCATTCTAAGCATGTCATGCATTAGATATCACGTTCTTAGGTTTACTGTTTTAGTATCTCATTTGACATTATTTTCATCACTTACAAATCCTGCTTCTAGGCTAAATAACAACATTAACATGAAAACTGTTGCTACTGCATATTCTAAAATTATTCTGTAACTTTCTGTGAATATAGAAATCATGCTTTTTTAGGAATTTTGCATATAAATCATTCTGCATCTTTTAATGTTCATACTAGATACCCTATTTTAGGATCTCACTAATTCACACCTAGCTAAACTACTGATGCATGAAAATGGGACATAAGACGNTGTTTAACAGGCTTAAAATCAGTAGGCAAACTGATTAGGGCCCCTGCTTCTGGGTTTATAAAATAAAACTGCATATCTTTTGTGTTTTGATATTCACTTAGACATCATGTTTTAGGATCATGTTTAATAATACTGCCCTTGTTTGTATTTTGAGTCGCGCTGATTACATGCATTATCTGTGGAGGTAAATCTGAGCCTCTTAATTTGTCTTTCCTGCCTTTATCTGCTAAAGTCCTATTTTTTCTTGTCTGTCGCCTAGTATTTTCTCCTTTTAAACCTTAGGGGTCTGTCAAGAACTGTCTATAGGTAGAGGTCCTAATCTCCTCCATGACCATTAAGAAGAGACGGGTAACAGCACGCATAGAGGTCGTTAAATAAACTCGCTTAATAAGCGCTAAGGGGTGGGAAAGGGTAGACATGTATATGATGACATGCGCGATAATGCAACGTGTAGCCCCTCATTGAGGAGTGATTACCGGGCATTGCATGGATATGATCTTGTTGGATAAATAACCTAGGACCCCCTATCTTTTACACATGTGTTCTTAGATTTTAAATCTTTCAAAACCTTGTAAATATGCCTAGACTTTAAATCTTTTAAAACTTTAGCACATATGTGTGCTTAGACTGCGAATCTTCTAAAAAAAACCTTTATTTCTTTACCTATGTGGTTTCATTGCTTATGTGCTACTTGTTCACAAAGTTTGTTTGGCCGGGAACCACAGTTGCGGACTTCAAGGGGTACCGAACACCTTCCCCTTGAAGTAATTTCAATCCCTTACCCTGTCTTTGGTTATCCAATCTGTTTTTGGAAATGACCCTTAGTAGGTGCTCTAACGCACCTTAACTCGTTAGGTCGCGACTCTTCAATTCCTTACCCCTTTCCCAAAAGGAAACGAGTTATTCCAAAAATGTTGAATACTCTGACCGATCTGAAAGGAGAGGCAGAAGAGAGGGGGCACGACATTCACCAGACCAGGTACATTTCTATTTCCATTTGAGGACGAATGATTATTTTAGAGGTGGAAAATGTGATGACCCGATATGTCATCTTATGTTTTAGAACCTAATTCTGTGTTATAAAGCCTTAAATACCGCATTTTAGCCTTCCTTGATTTCTGTGCGTAGTTCGGATGTCTTTCCAGAAAGCTTTTATGTTAAAAACTGAGAAAATATGAAAATTTTGCCTTAAAATCTATTTGAGTTGACTTCGGTCAATGTTTAGAGAAAACGAACCCGAATTCGTGTTTTGTCGGTCCCGATGGGTTCTTATCGTGATTTGGGACTTCGATGTATGCCCGAAACCGAACTTGGAAGTTTCTAGCCCAAGTTATCGCACTTGTCGATATTTGAAAGTCAAAGGCTTAATGACTTTGAAATGTTTGACAAATATTTGACTTTTTGGATATCGGGTCCATATTTTGGTTCAGGAACCAGGTATATGTTCAATACTATATTTCTGACTCGTCTGTCAAATTTTATGAGAAATAGAGTTAGTTTGACGTGATTCGGACGTCAGGTTGTGAAAATAGAGGTTTGAAAGTTTTCTTGAAAATTCCACTTGATTTGATGCTAAATTCGTAGTTCTATGTGTTATTTTGGAGATGTGATCGCGAGAAAAACTTCGTGTGATGTTTTTAGATTTGTGTGCATAGTTGGTTTAGAGCCTTGAGGGCTTGGGTGAGTTTCGAATAGACTACATAGTGGTTTAGACTTAGAAAAACTCAGCTGGTGTTTCAATTCTGGTGTAGGCCTCTGATCTCACATTTGCGAGATCAGGCATCACATATACGACCTCTGATGGGTTCGCATTTACAAGAAACTCATAAAATTTGCAAAGAGTAGCTGAGCCACCTTATATTTGAATTTGCGAAGAATACTGTGCATTTGCAAAGGGGCTAAGGGGGTACAATATTGCAATTTCCATCTGGTGGTCGCATTTACGGAAGGTCAGTGTTCGCATTTGCGAACAATTTATCGCAAATGCGATGAAAGCAGAGATGTAAAGGTCTTCACATTTGCGATTGATTCTTTGCATTTGTGAACCCCAGGTCGCAAATGCGACATCTGTAACTGATCAAGTAGGACTTGGACGGGATTTTTTCTAATTCTTTAAATTTTCTAATCATGAAATCCTAGAGGCGATTTTTCAAAGAACCTTATTCCCCAAATCATTGGTAAGTGGTTCTAAACTAGTTTCTTTCAATCATCAGTACATTTCCTAAGGTTTCAACCTAAAATCTTGTGTTTTCATGGTGGAAGTTTGGGGTCTTGGGTAGAATTAGGGATTTTTGTAAAATGTGCATTTAGACCTCAAATTGAGGTCGGATTAAAAAATAAATTACATAACCGGGCTCGGGGGTGAATGGGTTACCAGGTTCTGATCTGAACTCAAAGATCAGAGTCAACCCCTCATCACTACTTCTTCGGGGTTATGGGAGATACTTACTGGGTACGCGTTGATTAAGTACTCATACTACACTTGCTGCACGTTTTGTGCAGGCGCATTTATAATTAGTGGCCTCGCAAGAGCAGAGTCATGGGTGCATATGGAGACTTAGGTGAGCTGCACTCCCTATGACGATCCGCAACCAGCAGAGTCTTCGTCACAGTTCTTGTATTTTTGTAATGACCCGGTCTGTCATTTTGAGAGTTAGCGCCCCGATTCCATAATAACCGTTTCTCCCATGTCTATTTATGTTATTGGAACTTGTCGAAGTGTTGAGTGATGAAATTCAGAGTGAGTTTGGACACATAGTCCATAAATGTTGAATTTAGCTTTAGAAAGCTGGCCATAGCTAGAACTGTGTGAAGACGGATTCGGAATGGAATTTTGTTGACTCCGTTAGCTCTGTTGGCTGATTTCGGGGTTATGAGCGTATTTGGAATATGTTTTCGAAGTCGGTTGTAGATTTAGGCTTGAATTGGCGAAAGTTAGAAATTCGGGGGATTTCGGCCGATAGGTAAAATTTTGATAGCGGACTCGGAATGGGATTTCCGAAAGCGACAGCAGGTCCGTAATGCCATTTGTGACCTGTGTACAAAATTTGAGGTCATTCGAATGAGTTTTGACGTGTTTCGGCATAGGATGTGAATTTTAGAAATTTCATATGTTCTTAGGCTTGAATCTATGCATATTTGATGATTTTGATGTTATGAGATGTGTTTTTAAGGCTCGACCAAGTTTGAATGAAGTATTAGAGTTGGTTGGTAGGTTTGGTTGAGGTCCCAGGGGCCTCGGGCATGTTTCGGGTGCTCAAACAGACTTCTTTCTCCTTAAAACTTCTATTGTTTCTGGTTTTCTTGAGCATCAGATAATCCTTCAGTGGGATCGCGTGTTTTGGGCCGCTATCATAAATATTAAGTTTTGGCCCATCTGATTTTGTTCAGTGCGGTCGCAATAAGAGGAACGCAACCGCATAAGGGCTATTGGGACGGGCAGGGGAGCTTCACTCTGTGCGTTCGCGTGGGCCTTAGCTGCGAACGCATAGGGTCCAGTCCAGGAATGTTCCGCGAACGCAACTAGATGTTTGCGACTGCACTATGTTCTAGAATTAGGAGGGTGTGGCTTAGCCTATGCGATCGCATCTCTATGAGCGCGACCGCACATCACAATTTAGGCACGGGCAGAACATTAAAACCCCAATTCAAGGGTTTAAACCTATTTTCACCATTTTCGAATTTGAGAGCTCGGGAGGGGCGATTTTTGGAGACTTTGCACCTGGGTAACTTGGGTAAGTGATTTCTATCCATTATAGATCAATTTCCATGACTCCAACCTTAAATCCAACCTTTAATTTCGAAAATTTTGGGTAGAAAATGGGAAAAATGGGATGAACTTTATAGACCGAATTATTGAGTTTTGCTTGGGTGTTTGACCTCCGACTTGAGAGATTCTTATATGGTTAGACTCACGAGTGAATGAGTGTCCAGAAAATTTAATTTTTACCCAATCCCAAGATGTGGGCCTGAGGGACTTTTTAGGGGAATTTCCTAATTTCGCGTATTAGCTTAGAAATAATTAGCTACTTTGTTCCCTTGAAGTGATATTTACATTATGCAATCGATTTTAATAGATTTGGGCCACCCGGAGTCGGATACTCGTGGCAAGAGCATGGTATTGAGTTGATTAGCGCAGTCAAGGTAAGTGGCTTGCCTAACTCTGTGTTGGGGACTTCCCCTTAGGCATTTTTATACTGATTTTGTTACGTGAATGCCGTGTACGTGAGGTGACGAGTGCGTACACGGGTCATTGTTGCTAAAATTCCATTTGTACTTCCGTGCAATCACTCATTTTCATTCCTATATTACTTTTTCCTATCTTAACTGAGTAGTTAGCTTAAGGATAAGCATGCCTACCTATCCTTACTTGATTTCCTCTTATTTTCTACTAGTTGCACCATGCTTAGGTAACTTTACTGTATTCTTGCCTTTTTTTTTCTTGGACTGTTTAATTAAGCCGTATCCGACATACTTCTGCATTTCATATTTAAATTGGGACTACGGACTGAGATCCGAGAGCTTTCCCCTGTACTGCATTTCATATTAAAATTGGGACTACGGACTGAGATCCGGGATCTATCCCCTTGTACTGAAATGCATATTTAAATTGGGAGATCCACGAGCTTTCCCCTGTATTGAAATGCATATTTAAATTGGAACTACGGACAGAGATCTGAGAGCTTTCCCCCTGTACTACATAGAATATTTAAATTGGGACTACGGATTGAGATCCGGGAGCTTTCCCCTTGTACAACATTGCACATTTACTGTTGAGATATATGCTGTGTTGAGTCGAGGGCTCTCTTTCTGCTATAAATTCTTCCAGTGTTCATTAATCCCGTTTATCATTGCTTATCTATATTTCAATGTTTTAAATTTATAATTGACTTGTTTTAAAACTCGGTAGAGCATCAACCTGACCTCGTCACTAATTCACTAGGGTTAGGCTTGGCACTTACGGAGTATCGAATGTGGAGTACTCACGCCCTTTCCTGTGCATGTTTTCCCCATGTGCAGATCTAGGTACCAACACACAGTACAGTGGCTAGGCGCATCTTAGCAGCTGAATAGGAGACCGCGAGGTAATTCTACCATGTCCGGAGGATCTCACGAGTCCCCTTCCTACTCTAGTAAAAATATAGGAGATATATAGATACATTTTCCTTATTTCTTTGTATAGAGCTACAACAGTTTAGCGTTTGTGACTTTGTGATGTTCCGGGTTTTTGGAAAGTAAAAGTTGTAAATGCCGAGCGTCTAAAAGTTTATAGTATTGCTTCTTCTTTACCGTTTCTATTATTATTTTGCCTTATTTTCCGCAAGTTTTAGGCTTACCTAGTCGTAGGTACTAGGTGCCGTCACGAGACCGTTCGGAGGGTAATTCAGGTCGTGACAATTTTCCTTTCCGCCCAAATTTTATATTCCGAGCTGTTATTGTATTTTATGTTACTTCCTAGTAAATGCTCATGTACTGTAAACTCAACCTTTTACTGTTTAATTAAAGGAAAGATGAAATTTATAAAATAATTAAATGAGATCAGAGTTACGTATTTATTATTGGCTTGCCTGACAGTGGTGCCCGGTGCCATATTGTGGCAGCGTGCATCGCGATCGCGAGGGTACTAACCTGATCCCGTAAAATACCACTGGTAATTGCATATATGTAGTGTATTTCGTACCTTTGAGCTATTTTAGCATATTTGGAGCATTTCGAATTTGGGCAATTTTTAGGCGATTTTCATCACATGGATTGGGGTAAGTGTTTGCTACTTGGTTTGATTATATTTCATGAATCTATCTTCATTTTTTGGCATATTATTGAGGATTTCAAAAGAGAAATAGGGGGGTTTTTTCTTTTTTTTTTCTTCTTCGATAAACTATCATTTCATTTATCAAAAAATTGATCTTTACATAGTAGGACACTGCTGACCAGTTCCTTTTCTCTATTTAAACTACACTTGACTCCAATGCCTAGTAGATGTATCAACTATATAACTATATTATAGTGATATATGTATCATAGCTTATACATGTATTCTATTATCAAAAACAGAAAAATATAAGTATAAAACTGGCTAATGGTATATGTTCAAAGCTCCCGTGTGCTTCTGCCAATTACTGTGTAGATGGCCTTTGATGTGTATATAGGCAGTTATCTCTCGACATATCTGCTCTGCTGAAGTGCTTCCATTTTGAAATCTGAGCATGTTCATGTCTCTCCATAAGTTGTATATCAGCATGCCAAACACTGCTATAATAATATTGCCAATTCCTTGCTTCTTTCTAGCATAGTTAGCCACCCAGTGTAACTCCTCCTCCCAAGGTTGAATCTGTCTTTGAAATCCCATCCAATTTAGTAGTCTCTACCACATAGTGTTTTGGTAGGAACATTCAAAAAATAGATGTGCAAATAGCTCATCTTCCTGACCACAGAAAACACATAATTGATATACTTGTATGCCCATTTTCTGCAGTCGATCAAGTGTTGCTAATATCCATAGTATGGACATCCATAAGTTGAACTTGTGTCTAGGATGTATATGAGGATGGAGAATCAAACTTTTCTAGTAAACCTTCTGACCCTGAGGAGTCTGCATGTAACGATCAGTTTTGAGTTCTAGCACGTCGTTCATCAGTTTGAGGTCATGAGCAGCTCCGTTTAAGGTATTATGACTTGTAGGTGTGGTTAGAATTGAATTTCGGGAAGTTTAGAGTTTATTTGGAAAGAAAATTCTCATTTCAGAAGCATAGAGTTGGAAGAATCAACTAAGATTGGAATTTTTAGTAAACGACCTCCGAATCAGGGTTTGAAGGTTCCTGAAACTTCGTAGGATGATTTAAGACTTGGGCGTATGTTCGAATCGGGTTTTGGATGAACCGGGAGCGTTTCGGCGCATATTGTAAAAGTCAACATTTTTGAACGAATTTCCTAAGTTTGGCTTGAAGAGCATTTCAATGAAATTGATGTCTTTTTGGAATTCCTTGTTTGGGGATAGCTCCATATGGTGATTCTGGGGTTGGGAGCGCGATCGGAAGTGAATTCGGGTGTCCAGAGGTCATTTTGAAGTCATTTGGCTAAAGATAGAAATTTGATAGTTTTGAAGAATCCGACCGGAAGTGGAAATTTTGATATCGGGGTCAGAATGGGATTCTGAAAGTCGGAGTAGGTCCGTAATGTTGAATATGACTTGTGTGCAAAATTTGGGGTCAATCGGAGGTGATTTGACGAGTTTTGGCATCGGAAGTGGAAGTTTGAAATTTCAAGTTCATAAATTTTGAATTTTAGTGCGATTCATAATTTCGGCGTTGTTTGATGTGATCTGAAGCCTCGAGAAAGTTTGTGGGATCTTATGGGACTGATTCGTGCGATCGCATAGAGGGTTTTTCTGGGCAGTGTGATCTTTTAAACGAGATTTTGGCCATTTCCTTCATTTGTTTCATTTATGTGGGTGATTTTGAGGAGATTCAAGTGGGGTTTTCCACCAAGCATAACTAGGTAAGTAATTTCTTCATTTTTTAAAGATTAATACAAGGATCATACATGAATTAGACATGGAAATTAGTAGGAAAAATGGGATTTTGGAGGAAAGACCTAAAAATTTGTATTTTTGGATTTCTACCACGAATTGAGCATGGATATTTGAGTAAATTGTATATTTGAGTTAGTAATTCTATGGGTAGGGTATATCTTCGAGAAATTTCGGAATCCAGGCACGTGGGCCTGAGGGCATTTTTGTCAATTCACCGAGCGGAGTTGGGAAATTATATAATTTGAATTGTTGCAAATATTAGAGTATATTTTCATTGGTTTGTCGTTATTTGGATTGTTTTGGGGTGTTTTGCGTCCATTGGAGTCGTCGGAAGGGCTTGGAAGCCGTTATGGACTTTCAGAGCGAGGTGAGTCTCCTTTCTAACTTTGTGAGGGGGAATTGTCCCCCTAGGTGAACTAAATGAATACATGCTATTAATTGCGGGGGATACATACGTACGAGGTGATGGGAGTCCATGCGTAGCTACTATTATGCTATGTCCGGGACTCTAGGACCCACTAGCATGCTTTACTTGTTGTACTGGTGACCTTGTCAATAAAATATCATGTGATGCTTTCAATTAGTATCTAAATCTCTGAGAAAGATAAAGTTTACTTTTCTTAATCACCTAGAAGGAGAATTGATTCTTACTTGGATAATTGTGTTTCGGATAAGACTATCGAGTTTGGAACCCTGTCAAAATTGGCAAGTAAATATCCAGAAAAGTTTTAAATATTATACTCATGTTTATTAAAAGGAGAATTTTTTCACTTCATTGAACAGCTAATTTTCTTGATAAAAATGTGGTTTATTGGTGTGAATATGTGTAACTTTGGGTGACCAAGTCGCATATATGATTCGCGAGCAGGATGACCTTGTATTTATGTATATTCATAAGAGCACCTGAGCCGCAGGTATGATTCACGAGCAGGTTGGCCTTATTATTATTATGTTGACCGCGTCACATAATTGATACGCGAGTGGGGAAAATAGATGCATCTATGGTTCGGGCCGTTCGACCCTCGGACATGCACAATTTATGTTTATGTTGGTTCGGGCTGTCGACCCCCGGCATTGCTTGCGCATGATATATACTGCGTATTTGCTGTGATTTATACATCTTTATTGGCCTAAGGAAGTTTAACGGCCAATTATGAGGAAGGAGAATTTATGTGTAAAATGTGAATTAAGTTTGACATTTTCTTATCCCGAATTATGATTTAAATTGTCAACTGAAATGACGAAGATTTAAAGTTTTAAATGTGGAAGGGGTTGATATCATTAATTGCTGATTTTAAGAAATTGTCTATGACATTCATGCTTAGTGTATCACGTGAATATATTAAATTGACCTCTAGCAAGTGTTTTATTCGACCTCTCGTCACTACCTCTCTGAGTTTAGGCGGGCGACTTACTGAGTACACATTGTTTTCATACTCATGCTACATTTGCTGTGCATTTCTTCTTGCACAGGTACTTTCATAGTGATGAGGCTAGCTTGGAGACTTAGGCGACCTGCATCATCCGGAGGCAATCCACAGCTCACAGAGTTTCCCTCGTATTGTATTCATTTTGCTTTAAATTCCATTGTCCAATTTGTATCCCGGACAAACTTTGTAATGATTGTATAAATTCTTAGAAATTGCTCATGTACTTGTGTCACCGGGTTCTGGGATGTGTTTGGGATTTAACTAAATAAATGGAATAGTTTACTTGTCGTATTTATTTGATAAATTTTTATTCGCTTTTATGACTTTTAAGTGAAAGATAACAATTTCAAAAAAATGTTAAAACAGAAAATTATTTCAATTAATTAAAGATTGGCTTGCCTGACGGTGGTGTCCGGCGCCATCAGGACCTTAATAGATTTTGGGTCGTGACAACATGGTATCATAGCTCTAGGTTCCCTTAGGTCTCACGAGTCATCAACAAGTCTAGTAGAGTCTTGCGGATCGGTACAGAGACGTCTATACTTATCTTTGAGAGGATACAAGGATGTTAAGAGTACTTCCCTTCTTGATTCCTCATCGGGCAATTTGATTCCTTTAAGGCTTATGCTTATGTTTATTCCTACTCAATATTACGTGTAGCTAAGCACTTGTTATGAATCAAGAATTTGAGGGATTTAAATGGCGTTGCCGATATGGTGCGTGATGTTTTCCGTGCATAGTTGTTTGGGCTATTGTTGTTGCCTTGCAGAAGGATATTATGTTATTTCAGCTTTGTAGTTGTGTTTCTGAGAGCCTTAAGGCTATGCTCAGGATATAATGATGCTTACGATTGGTTATCACGCAATGTCGATATGATGATAGAATGCTTGACCATATGTTGGGTCCTGATGAATGGTTTGAAGGGAGGTCTTCTCAGAGTGTGATTTCGAGATTTTGAGATTTCAGTATTTTAGTTCCGGCAGAGGAAAGGCATTTGGATTATAAATGGTCCGGTTGGGGTTGATAAAGTAGTAAGACTTGGTGTTTTCAAGTAAGGTGGAGTATTCACATGTGACGTGTTATTGTCGTCCTTGATCGAATGGAAAGTGGGGGAGCGGTAGCATAGTGGTGAATTAGAAGGTATTGTAGCGCAGTTAGTAGATGTCCATGGGGAACGGGCGGACTGGTAAGGTTGGTGAATGAGAACGGGCTTAGGATGGAGTATTGATGTCCTAGAGATAGTGCAGTACAGCGTCGTTGGAAGGTGTCAGTTGGTGAATTACATAGGTGGGTTACCTCCTGTGAGTAGGTTAGTGGTCGTGAGGTTGGCAAGTCTCTGTGAGGGATTCTAGTGGCTGTTCGGTAGGAGGCAGGATGTGTGAATGATGCTAGAGAATTTGAGTAATTAGGGAGTGCTAGCAAGAGAATTTGGAAGAATTGGACGGATCGGTTGAGCAAGATTCTTGTTAACAAAGGAGAAAGGATCTCAACAGGGTCTTGAGTGGTGCCAGGAGTAGCTTCGGGCTAAGTGGGGGAGTCCCACCACCTGCAGTTGGGCTGTAGGATTGTGTTCTCATGGGGTTGCGGATTGTTGGCATATTGGCAAGTTAGTACAACTAAGGAAAAGGAGTAGAATGGTAATTGTGCATGGAATTTGATGAATGTGTGCAAAAGTTTGTCCTATCGGACCAGGGTTAGGCTTTGGAAGATTCAGAATTTTGCCTAATGCATATGCGAGTTGTAAGGGTAGTGACTTAGTCAGGTACTTTGTTGAGAGGATGTTCATGTTCTAGAAGAGCCTTGGAGTTGATTGTATTGGGGGCCAGCCAGAGTGGGTGACTCTCCATAGCGGCCCTAATGAATTCAAAAGTTAAGAATGCACCGTTTAAGGGTTAAGGGCAGCAGTATGATTAAGAATTGAGCTTTTGCAGTATAATTCCTGAGAAAGGGAAAATTGTTTGAGTGTTCTGTGTTATTTTCAGCATGCATGATAGTATTGGAGGAGTTATAGAAAGATTATCAGGAGGATATGAGACGGGTTGCGGGATTTCGGCAGCATGGTCTCGTGAATCAAGATCACGCGGGATGAGTGGGGGGTGAGTTTGCTATGAGTTGAAGGAAGTTACTATTATTCTGAGGCAGTTAAGGATGATTAAAGGAAGATAGATTAATTAGCCATGGTTGAGGTGGAACATTTACGGCAATGATCAGTTTCGTCAGCGTGATAGAGTTGTGTGTGTGGTTTGCACAGTGTGTGCGAGGTTTGACGGCCGCAGTAACAGATTTGATTTGGGAGAATTCGAATACTATGGCCTGTCAGGTGTAGGCGGATCCCGGGAGGGTTATGGTGGTTCAGACCACTACTTAAGGATTTACATATTGGGTGATTGTGAGAATTTACTTGAATGCTGTTACTGTTCTCTTGAATTGAGGTAAGTAAAAGGTTTCTCTATGATGAAGTGTTCACCCTATTAGTGGTTCACAAGTTAGGATGGAATTCTTGGGTTATCTCATATTGGCATGTTAGGTGCAATAAGCAGTATGTAACTGGAAGTAAGGATCGAGGTTGCGCTTCTGTATTGACAAGGATGTCATGATCTCGGATGAGCAGGAAAAAAAAGTGATTTGAAAGTTCAGAGTAAGCTAGTGTTATCTTCAGTGTCACCTGAGATTGATATTCGGTGAGATAGGATTTGTACCCTGGTCATGGGTTCTTGATGTGTTTTGCGGTCTTAGTGTGGTCGGTGTTATGGATGGGCAGACTTATTACCTCGTGGAAGGTCGTCGGAGCGTGACCACGGGAATATGGTATAAGTGTGACAGGCAGTCACCTGATTAATTGCATATTTAGACCAAGTATAAGGAAGTGCAATATTGCTTGTTTGAAAATTACTGCCAGGAAGGCATTCGGTCCAGTTGGTTGTGGATTGTGGGATGTTGTCCCGGATATGATGGTTGCTCTCGTGTATTATGAGAGGAAATGGGTTATTATGGACCTCGGGTAAGGCTATCAGTCTAGTTCATTACGAGCAAAATCGGCTGGAAGTTAGGATTTAAATATGGTTATGGGCTTTATGTAAGGCAGATGTGTTCATTTCAGCGTAGCGCTCCTCATGGAGGGGTGTTGGAATATCAGATGACTGTTCCGTCTTCGTCAAATTCATGTGATATTATGATTGTGCCGTGTGAATTGTGAAACGGCTTGATAATTTCTTATGTGTTGAAGTCCCGCGTAGTGATGATGTTATGTGAGCAGGATGGCTCTTGAGATCGAGAGTGTGTGTATATATATATATATATATATATATATATATATATATATCGCACCTCAGTTGTGCTTGAGTTTTGTAAGCATATGGCTTTATCAGTCTCCCCAGGATGGTATTATGCACTTAGCGTGCTTATGATCGATATTCAAAAATTTGTAATAGTGAGCAATTCAGCTTTGTGTATATTTCCTTATGTGAATTTTATGTCATTTGGATCGGGTGGCACACCGCCATAGTTACGTTATTTGGATCGGGTGGCACGCCGCCACGGGCATGTTATTTGGATTGGGTGGCACGCCGCCACTGTTATGTTGTTTGGATTGGGTGGCACGCCGCCACTGTTATGTTGTTTGGATCGGGTTGCACGCCGCAACAATGTGATGATGAGTCAGGTTCCTATATTTATTTTCTTGTGTTTTACTTCCTATTTTCTGAGAAATTTCACATTAGTTGCGTGAGTTGAGTAGTCCCTTCGTGAGTCATTTCTTATGTATCATGTTCGATTTGTGGCCTATTGGTGCGATGTGGTATCATGTGAGACTGTTGGTCATGTCTGGGATTATTTGCTGTCTGAAAAGTTCATACTGGGCGAGACGAGATTATTGGATCAAGGATCAAGTGTGATAATATTATGTGAAATACATTAAAGGACAAATACCATTATTCGGTTCATAATGAGGTGATGATTCTAGTCAATATGAGATATTCAATGATTTGTTAACTCTGCAGTTGGGTATGAAATTCTACACATCTACTCCATTGGGGTGGTATCGTGAGCATTATAGTAGGATGTATGATATATTATGAGGTGCATCGGGAGCATCAGATTCGTGAAATTTTGGCTATTAAGGTTCAAGGAACGTCATTGTGGTTAGATGATGAATTTTGTGGTGCATGGTTCTAATTCATCAAAGGTATGCAGTCGTATTCTGGTATATCATGTGGTAGTAGATACGATATTTATGTATTGGAACTAGGCCTGGCAGAAAAATTTCAGGTGATGGAACTGGATTCTGAGCTTGTTATATGGATAAAAGAAGAAATCTTAAGAATTGATCAAGCTAATGTACTCAGCTGGGTTGTGGTAGCACGGGAAGGTGCTCGAGGTGCTAAACAGTGATTTTAGATAACTCCATATGAGTTCTTAGCACGTTCGAGGACGAGCGTCTGTTTAAGTGGGGGAGAATGTAACGACCCTACCGCTTGTTTTGAGCTCTAGCACGTTGTTCATCAAATTGAGGTCATGAGCAGCTCCGTTTCAGGTATTATGACTTGTAGGTATGGTCGGAATTGAATTTCGGGAAGTTTAGAGTTTATTTGGAAAGAAAATTCTCATTTCAGAAGCCTTGAGTTGGAAGAATCAACTAAGATTGGAATTTTGAGTAAACGACCTCTGAATCAGGATTCGAAGGTTCCTGCAGCTTTTTATGATGATTACGGACTTGGGCGTATGTTCAGATCTGGTTTTGGATGACCTAGGAGCATTTCAGCGTATATTGTGGAAGTCAGCATTTTTGAAGGAATTTCCTAAGTTTGGATTGAAGCGCATTTCAATGATATTGATCTCCGTTTGGGATTCCGAGTCTGGGAATAGCTCCGTATGGTGATTCTTGGGTTGGGAGCGCGATCAGAAGTGAATTCGGGTGTCCGAGGGTCATTTTGAAGTCATTTGGCTACAAATAGAAATTTGAAGGTTTGACGAATCCGACCGGAAGGGGAAATTTTGATATCGGGGTCAGAATGCAATTCCAGAAGTAGGAGCAGGTCTGTAATGTTGAATATGACTTGTGTGCAAAATTTAGGGTCAATCGGAGGTGATTTGACGGGTTTCGGCATCGGAAGTAGAAGTTTGAAATTTCAAGTTTATAAAGTTTTAATTTTAGAGCGATTCGTGATTTCGGCGTTGTTTGATGTGATTTGAAGCCTCGATCAAGTTCGTGGGATGTTGTGGGACTTAGTCGTGTGATTTGGACAGGGTCTCAGGGGCCTCGGGTGTGTTTCGGGATTTGTTCGGGCCATTTTTCTCTATTTTGTTGTTGCTGTTTTGTGGTGTCACTAGTGTGCTATGCGATCGCGGTCCCAATTGTGCGATCGCGGAGAAGAAATTAGAGGGCGGGAATTTTGGCTTGTGCGATCGCACCTAGAAGTATGCAATCGCACAGTAGGAAAAGTTGAGGCTGCAGGGAATTGCCCTGTGCGACCGCAAGGGTTGTTGTGCGATCACACAAGGGTGTGTTTAGGGGCTTCTGGGACTTGGCATGTGCGAACGCGGGAGAGGGAATGTGAACGCACATGGGGAAATGTGAGGCAGCATAGTTGGCCTATTCGATCGCATAGAGGGTTTTTCTGGGCAGTGTGATCTTTTAAACGGGATTTTGGCCATTTCCTTCATTTGTTTAATTTATGTGGGTGATTTTGAGGACCTTCAAGAGGGGTTTTCCACCAAGCATCACTAGGTAAGTAATTTTATCATGTTTTTAAGATTAATACAAGGATTATACATGAATTAGACATGGAAGTTAGTAGGAAAATTGGGATTTTGGAGGAAAGAACTAAAAATTTGTATTTTTGGATTTCTACCACGAATTGAGCATGAATATTTGACTTAGTAACGCTATGGGTAGTGTATATCTTCGAAAAATTTCAAAATCCAAGCACGTGGGCCTGAGGGCATTTTGGTCAATTCACTGAGCAGAGTGGGGAAATTATATAATTTGATTTGTTGCAAATATTAGAGAATATTTTCATTGGATTGTCGTTATTTGGACAGTTTTGGGGCGTTGTGCATCCATTAAGGTTGCCTGAAGGGCTTGGAAGCCGGTTATGGAATTTCGGAGGAAGGTGAGTCTCCTTTCTAACTTTCGTGAAGGGGATTTGTTCCCCTAGGTGAACTAAATTAATACATGCTATTAATTGCGGGGGCTACGTACACACGAGGTGACGGGAGTCCGTGCGTAACTACTATTATGCCATGTCCAGGTAGTCTAGGACCCACTAGCATGCTTTACTTGTTGTACTGGT
>MDKI01062635.1:0-13104 GCA_005239505.1 Nicotiana paniculata | reverse complement strand
ATGATCAAGTTACATTTTTTGGCATTTTATGGCAATTAAACTGGAATTCTGCAAGTCGTGCGTCTATTATCGCCTGCCATGGTCCAGACCGGACGCCTTGGTAAGGAGCCGTTACGGGATCACATGATATTTCTCTGGGACATCGAATACGACCCAAGGAACCATAACTAACGCTACTAAATGATCAAGTTACATTTTTTGGCATTTTATGGCTATTAAACTAGAATTCCGCCAGTCGTGCCTGTATTATCGCCATCCATGGTCCAGGCCGGACGCCTTGGTATGGAGCCGATACCGGATTGCATGATATTTTTTTGGGAGATCAAATACAACCTAAGAAACCATGACCAACTCTTCGAAATGGTCAAGTTATATTTTTTGACATTTTATCGCAATTAATTTGGAATTCCGTCAGTCGTGCCTGTATTATCGCCTGCCATGGTCCAGACCGGACGCCGTGGTACATAGCCGGTACCGAATCGCATGATATTTTTCCGGGACATCAAATATGACCTAAGGAACCATAACCAATGCTTCGAAATGATCAAGTTACTTTTTTGGCATTTTATGGCAATTAAACTTGAATTCCGCCAGTCATGTATGTATTATCGCCTGCCATGGTCTAGGTCGGACTCCTCAGTACGGAGCCGATACCAAATCTCATTGTATTTGTCCGAGACATCAAATGCGACACAAGGAACCATAACCAATGCTTCGAAATGATCAAGTTACTTTTTTGGCATTTTATGGCAATTAAACTTGAATTCCGCCAGTCATGTATGTATTATCGCCTGCCATGGTCTAGGTCGGACTCCTCAGTACGGAGCCGATACCAAATCTCATTGTATTTGTCCGAGACATCAAATGCGACACAAGGAACCATAACCAATGCTTCGAAATGATCAAGTTACTTTTTTGGCATTTTATGGCAATTAAACTTGAATTCCGCCAGTCATGTATGTATTATCGCCTGCCATGGTCTAGGTCGGACTCCTCAGTACGGAGCCGATACCAAATCTCATTGTATTTGTCCGAGACATCAAATGCGACACAAGGAACCATAACCAATGCTTCGAAATGATCAATTTACATTTTTTTCAATTTTATGCCAATTAAACTGGAATTCCGCCAGTCTTGCCTGTATAGTCGACTGCCATGGTCCAGGCCGGACGCCTTGGTATGGAGCCGTTACTGGATTGTATGATATTTTTATGGTATCAAATACGACCCAAGGAACCATAACCAACGCTTCGAAATGGTCAAGTTACATTGTTTTGCATTTTATGGCAATTAAACTGGAATTCTGCCAGTCGTGCATGTATTATCACCTGCCATGGTCCAGTCCGGACGCCTTGGTGCAGAGCCGGTGCCGGATCACATTATATTTGTCCCGGACATCAAATACGACCCAAATAACCATAACCAACGCTTTGAAATGATCAAGTTACATTTTTTTGGCATTTTATTGCAATTAAATTGGAATTCCGCCAGTCGTGCCTGTATTATCGCCTGCCATGGTCCAGGCCGGACGCCTTGGTACGGAGCTGGTACCAGATCGCATGATATTTTTCCGGGACATCCAATATTACCCAAGGAACCATAACCAACGCTAAGAAATGATCAAGTTACATTTTTTGGCATTTTATGGCAATTAAATTGGAATTCCGCCAGTCGTGCCTGTATTATCGCCTGCCATGGTCCAGGCCGGACGCCTTGGTACGGAGCTGGTACCAGATCGCATGATATTTTTCCGGGACATCCAATATTACCCAAGGAACCATAACCAACGCTAAGAAATGATCAAGTTACATTTTTTGGCATTTTATGGCAATTAAATTGGAATTCCGCCAGTCGTGCCTGTATTATCGCCTGCCATGGTCCAGGCCGGACGCCTTGGTATGGAGCAGGTACCGGATCGCATGATATTTTTCCGGGACATCAAATACAAACCAAGGAACCATAACCATCTCTTCGAAATGATCAAGTTACATTTTTTGACATTTTATGGCAATTAAACTGGAATTCCGCTAGTCGTGCCAATATTATTGCCTAAAATGGTCCAGGCCGGACGCCTTGGTACGGAGCCGGTATCGGATTGCATGATATTTCTCCGAGACATCAAATACGACCCAAGGAACCATGACCAATGCTTGGAAATGATCAAGTTACATTTTTTGGTATTTTATGGAAATTAAACTGGAATTTCGCCAATCGTGCATGTATTATCGCCTGCCATGGTCCAGGCCGGACGCCTTGGTATGGAGCCGGTACCGAATCACATGATATTTCTTCGGGACATCAAATACGACCCAAGGAACCACAACGCTTGGAAATGATCAAGTTACATTTTTTAGCATTTTATGGCTGTTAAATTGGAATTCTGCCAGTCGTGCCTCTATTATCGCCTGCCATGGTCCAGGCGAGAGGCCTTGGTACGGAGCTAGTACCGGACCACATGATATTTTTCCGGGACATCAAATACAACCCAAGAAACCATAACCAACTCTTCGAAAGGATCAAGTTACATTTTTTTGAATTTTATGGTAATTATACTGGAATTCCGCCAAGTCATGCCTGTATTATTGCCTACCATGTTTCAGGCCGGACGCCTTGGTACGTAGCAGGTACCGAATCACATGATATTGGTCTGAGACATAAAATACGACCCAAGGAACCATAACCATTGCTTCAAAATGATCAAGTTAATTTTTTTGCAATTTTATTGCAATTAAACTGGAATTCTGCCAGTCGTGCCTGTATTATGGCCTGCCATAGTCCATGCCATATGCCTTGGTACAGAGCCGGTACTGGATCACATGATATTTCTCCGGGACATCAAATACGACCCAAGGAACCATAACCAACACTTCGAAATGATCAAGTTATATTTTTTGGCATTTTATGGCAATTAAACTAGAATTCCGTCATTCGTGCCTCTATTATCGCCTGCCATGGTCCAGACCGGACACCTTGGTACAGAGCTGGTACCAAATCGCATGATATTTTTCCAGGACATCAAATACGACCCACAGAACCATAGCTAATGCTCTGAAATGATCAAGTTACATATTTTAGGCATTTTATAGCAATTAAACTGGAATTCTCCCAGTCCTGCCTGCATTATCGCCTCCCATGGTCCTGACCGGACGCCATGGTAAGGAGCCGGTACCAGGTCACATGATATTTCTCCTGGACATCAAATACGACCCAAGGAACCATAACCAACGCTTCGAAATGATCAACTTACATTTTTTTGGCATTTTATGGCAATTAAATTGGAATTCCATCAGTCGTGCCTGTATTATCGCCTGCCATGGTCCAGGCCGGACGCCTTGGTACGGAGCCGGTACCGGATCTCATGATATTTATTCGGGACATCAAATACGACCCAAGGAACCATAACCAACGTTTCGAAATGATCAAGTTACATTTTTTGGAATTTTGTGGCAATTAAATTAGAATTCCGTCAGTCGTGCCTGTATTATCGCCATCCATGGTCCAGGCCGGACGCCTTTGTATGGAGACGATACCGGATCGCATGATATATTTTTGGGACATCAAATACAACCCAAGTAACCATAACCAACTCTTCGAAATGGTTAAGTTACATTTTTTTACATTTTATGGCAATTAATTTGGAATTCCATTAGTCGTGTCTTTATTATGAACTGCCATGGTCCAGGCCGGACGCCGTGGTACGTAGCCGGTACCGAATCACATGATATTTATCCGAGACATCAAATATGACCCAAGGAACCATAACTAATGCTTCAAAATGATCAAGTTACTTTTTTTGGCATTTTATGGCAATTAAACTTGAATTCCGCCAGTCATGCATGTATTATCGCCTACCATGGTCCAGGTCGGACTCCTCGGTACGAAGCCGGTACCAAATCTCATGATATTTGTCCGAGGCATCAAATACGACACAAGGAACCATAACCAATGCTTCGAAATGATCAATTTACATTTTTAGTCATTTTATGGCAATTAAATTGGAAATCCACCAGTCGTGCCAGTATTATCGCGTGCCATGGTCCAGACCGGACGCCTTAGTACGGAGCCGTTACCGGATCGCATGATATTTTTCTGGGACATCAAATACGACCCAAGGAACCATAACCAACGCTTCGAAATGATCAAGTTACATGTTTTGGCATTTTATGGCAATTAAATTGGAATTCTGCCAGTCGTGCATGTATTATCGCCTGCCATGGTCCAGCCCGAACGCCTTGGTACGGAGCCGGTACCGGATCTTATGATATTTTTCCGGGACATCAAATACGAACCAAGGAACCATAACCAACTCTTCGAAAGGATCGAGTTACATTTTTTGGCATTTTATAGCAATTAAACTGGAATTCCGCTAGTCGTTACTATATTATCTCCTGCCATGGTCCAGGTCGGACGCCTTGGTATGGAGCCGGTACCGGATTGCATGATATTTCTTTGGTACATCAAATACGACCCAAGGAACCATAACCAATGCTTCGAAATGATCCAGTTACATTTCTTGGCATTTTATGGCAATTATATTGGAATTCTGTCAGTCGTGCATGTATTGTCGCGTGCCATGGTCCAGGCCGGATGCCTTGGTATGGAGCCGTTACCGGATCGTATGATATTTTTCTGGGACATTAAATATGACCCAAGGAACCATAACCAACGCTTCGAAATGATCAAGTTACATGTTTTGGCATTTTATGGCAATTAATCTGTAATTCCACCAGTCGTGCATGTACTATTGCCATCCATGGTCCAGGTCGGACGCCTTTGTACAGAGCCGCTACCGGATCACATGATATTTTTCTGGGAAATCAAATACAACCCAAGGAACCATAACCAACTCTTTGAAATGATCAAGTTACATTTTTTGGAATTTTCTGGCAATTAAACTTGAATTCCGCCAGTCGTGCCTGTATTATCGCCTGCCATGGTCCAGGCCGGACGCCTTGGTACAGAGCTGGTACCGGATCCCCTGATATTCTTCCGGGACATCCAATATTACCCAAGGAACCATAACCAACGCTACGAAATGATCAAGTTACATTTTTTGGCATTTTATGGCAATTAAACAGGAATTCCGCCAGTCGTGCATGTATTATTGCCATCCGTGGTCCAGGGCGGACGCCTTGGTATGGAGCAGGTACCGGATTGCATGATATTTTTCCAGGATATCAAATACGAACCACAGAACCATAACTAATGCTCTGAAATGATCAAGTTACATATTTTTAGCATTTTATAGTAATTAAAGTGGAATTCTTCCAGTCGTGCCTGTATTATCGTCTCCCATGGTCCAGACCGGACGCCTTGGTAAGGAGCCGGTACCAGGTCACATGATATTTCTCCTGGACATCAAATACGACCCAAGGAACCATAACCAACGCTTCGAAATGATCAAATTAAATTTTTTTGGCATTTTATGGCAATTAAATTGGAATTCCGCCAGTCGTGCCTGTATTATTGCCTGCCATGGTCCAGGCCGGACGCCTTGGTACGGAGCCGGTACCGGATCTCATGATATTTATTTAGGACATCAAATACGACCCAAGGAACCATAACCAACGCTTCAAAATGATCAAGTTACATTTTTTGGAATTTTGTGGCAATTAAATTGGAATTCCGTCAGTCGTGCCTGTATTATCGCCATCCATGGTCCAGGCCAGACGCCTTGTTATGGAGCCGATACCGGATCGCATGATATATTTTTGGGACAACAAATACAACCCAAGTAACCATAAACAACTCTTCGAAATGGTCAAGTTACATTTTTTGACATTTTATGGCAATTAATTTGGAATTCCGTCAGTCGTGTCTTTATTATGAACTGCGATGGTCCAAGCCGGACGCCGTGGTACGTAGCCGGTACCGAATTGCATGATATTTATCCGAGACATCAAATATGACCCAAGGAACCATAACTAATGCTTCAGAATGATCAAGTTACTCTTTTTTGGCATTTTATGGCAATTAAACTTGAATTCCGCCAGTCATGCATGTATTATCGCCTACCATGGTCCAGGTCGGACTCCTCGGTACGGAGCCGGTACCAAATCTCATGATATTTGTCCGAGACATCAAATATGACACAAGGAACCATAACCAATGCTTCGAAATGATCAATTTACATTTTTTGTCATTTTATGGCAATTAAACTGGAAATTTACCAGTCGTTCTTGTATTATCGCCTGCCATGGTCCAGACCGTACGCCTTTGTACGGAGCCGTTACCGGATCGCATGATATTTTTCTGGGACATCAAATACGACCCAAGGAACCATAACCAACGCTTCGAACTGATCAAGTTACATTGTTTGGCATTTTATGGCAATTAAATTGGAATTGTGCCAGTCGTGCATGTATTATCGCCTGCCATAGTCCAGCCCGGACGCCTTGGTACGGAGCCGGTACCGGAACGCATGATATTTGTCCGAGACATCAAATACGACCCAAGGAACCATAACCAACTCTTCGAAAGGATCGAGTTACATTTTTTTGCATTTTATAGCAATTAAACTGGAATTCCGCTAGTCGTGCCTATTTTATCGCCTGCCATGGTCCAGGTCGGACGCCTTGGTATGGAGCCGGTACCGGATCGCATGATATTTTTCCGAGACATCAAATACGACCCAATGAACCATAACCAACACATCCAAATGATCAAGTTACATTTTTTGGCAATTTATGGCAATTAAACATGAATTCCGCCAATCGTGCCTGTATTATCGCCTGCCATGGTCCAGGCCGGACGCCTTGGTACGGAGACGGTACCGGATCGCATGATATTTTTCCGAGACATCAAATACGACCCAATGAACCATAACCAACACATCCAAATGATCAAGTTACATTTTTTGGCATTTTATGGCAATTAAATTCGAATTCCGCCACTCATGCCTGTATTATCGCCTGCCATGGTCCCGGACGGACGCCTTGGTACAGAGCATGTATCGGATCGCATGATATTTTTCCGGGACATCAAATTTGACCCAAGGAACCATGACCAACGCTATGAAATGATCAAGTTACATTTTTGGCATTTTATGGCAATTAAACTGGAATTCAGCCAGCCGTGCCTATATTATCGCCATCCATGGTCCGGTACCGGAGCGCATGATATTTGTTCGGGACATCAAATACAACCCAAGAGACCATAACCAACTTTTCGAAGAGATCAAGTTACATTTTTTGGCATTTTATGGCAATTAAACTGGAATTTCGCCAGTCGTGCCTATATTCGCCTGCTATGGTCCAGACCGGACGCCTTGGTAAGGAGCCGGTACCGGTTCACTTGATATTTCTCTGGGACATCAAATACAACCCAAGGAACCATAACCAACATTTCCTAATTATTAAATTACATTTTTTGGCATTTTATGGCTTTTAAGCTGGAATTCCGTCAGTCGTGCATATATTATTGCCTTCCATAGTCCAGGCCGGACGCCTTGGTATGGATGTTGTACCGGATCACATGATATTTCACCGGAATGTCAAATGCGACCCAAGGAACCATAACCAATGCTTTGAAATGATCAAGTTACATTTTTTGGCATTTTATGGCAATTAAACTGGAATTCCGCAAGTCGTGCCTGTATTATCGCCTGCCATGGTCCAAGCCGGACGCCTTGGTACGGAGCCGGTACTGGGTCGCATGTTATTTGTCCGGACATTAAATACGACCCAAGGAACCATATCCAACGCTTCAAAATGATCAAGTTATATTTTTTGGCATTTTATGGCAATTATACTTGAATTCCGCCAGTCATGCCTGTATTATCGCCCGCCACGGTCCAGGTCGGACTCCTGGGTATGGAGCCGGTCCAAATCTCATGATATTTACCGAGACATAAAATTCGACCCAAGGAACTTTAACCAACGCTTCAAAATGATCAAGTTACATTTTTTGGCATTTTATGGTAATTAAACTGGAATTCCGCCAGTCGTGCCTGTATTATTGCCTGCCATGGTCCAGGCCAGATGCCTTGGTACGGAGCCGGTACCGGATCGCATGATATTTGTCCGGGACATCAAATACGACCCAAGGAACCATAACCAACGCTTCGAAATGATCAAGTTACATTTTATGTCATTTTATGGCAATTAAACTGGAATTGCGCCAGCCATGCCTGTATTATCGCCTGTTGTGGTCCAGGTCGGACTCCTTGTTACGGAGCCGGTACCGAATCTCATGATATTTGTCCGAGACATCAAATACGACACATGGAACTATAACCAACACTTCGAAATGATCAAGTTACATTTTTTGGCGTTTTATGGCAATTAAACTGGAATTCAGCCAGTCGTGCCTGTACTATCACCTGCCATGGTCCAGGCCGGACGCCGTAAGGAGCCGTTACCGGATCACATGTTATTTTTCTAGGACATCAAATACGATCCAAGGAACCATAACCAACGCTTCGAAATGATCAAGTTTTATTTTTTGGCATTTTATGGCAATTAAACTAGACTTCTGTCAGTCGTGCATGTATTATCGCCTGCCATGAACCAGGCCGGACGCCTTGGAACGGAATCGGTACCAGATTGCACGATATTTGTCCGGGATATAAAATATGACCCAAGGAACCATAACTAACGCTTTGAAATGATCAAGTTACATTTTTTGGCATTTTATAGCAATTAAACAGGAATTCCTACAGTCATGCCTGTATTATCGCCTGCCATGGTCCAGGCTGGAGGCCTTGGTAAGGAGCCGGTACCGGGTCGCATGATATTTGTCTGGGACATTAAATATGACCCAAGGAACCATAACAAACGCTTCAAAATGATCAAGTTACATTTTTTGGCATTTTATGGCAATTAAACTGGAATTCTGCAATTCGTGCCTGTATTAACGCCTGCCATGGTCCAGGCCGGACGCCTTGTTACAGAGCCGGTACCGGATCGCATGATATTTTTCCTGGACATCAAATACGAACCAAGGAACCATAACCAATGCTTTGAAATGATCAAGTTACATTTTTTGGCATTTTATGGCAATTAAACTGGAATTCCGCCAGTCGTGCATGTATTATCGCCTGCCATGGTCCAGGTTAACTCCTTGGTACGGAGCCGGTACCGAATCTCATGATATTTATCCGGGACATAAAATACGACCCAAAGAACCATAAACAATGCTTCGAAATGATCAAGTTAATTTTTTTGGCATTTTATGGCAATTAAACTGGAATTCTGTCAGTCGTGCATGTATTGTCGCGTGCCATGGTCCATGCCGGACGCATTGGAACGAAGCCGTTACCGGGTCGCATGATATTTGTCTGGGACATTAAATATGACCCAAGGAACCATAACCAACGCTTCGAAATGATCAAGTTACATGTTTTGGCATTTTATGGCAATAAATCTGTAATTCCACCAGTCGTGCATGTACTATCGCCATCCATGGTCCAGGTCGGACGCCTTTGTATAGAGCCGCTACCGGATCACATGATATTTTTCTGGGAAATCAAATACAACCCAAGGAACCATAACCAACTCTTTGAAATGATCAAGTTATATTTTTTGGAATTTTCTTGTAATTAAACTTGAATTCCGCCAAGTCGTGCATGTATTATTGCCTGCCATGGTCCAGGCCGGACGCTGTGGTACGTAGCCGGTACCGAATCATATGATATTTGTCCGGGACATCAAATATGACCCAAGGAACCATAGCCAAAACTTCAAAATGATCAAGTTACATTTTTCGGCATTTATTGCAATTAAACTGGAATTCTGCCAAGTCGTGCCTGTATTATCGCCTGCAAGGGTCCAGGCCGGATGCCGTGGTACGTAGCTGGTACCCAATCGCATGATATTTGTCAGGGACATCAAATATAACCCAAGGAACCATAACCAAAACTTCGAAATGATTAAATTACATTTGTTGGCATTTTATGGCACTTAAACTGGAATTCAGCCAGTCGTGCATGTATTATCGCCATCCATGCTCTAGGCCGG
Source organism: Nicotiana paniculata (assembly GCA_005239505.1). Taxonomy (NCBI): domain Eukaryota; kingdom Viridiplantae; phylum Streptophyta; class Magnoliopsida; order Solanales; family Solanaceae; genus Nicotiana; species Nicotiana paniculata. Next base: position 3,148 of record MDKI01062635.1, on the reverse strand, counting down.
ACGCCTTGGTATGGATCCGGTACTGGATCGCATGATATTCTTCCGGGACATAAAATACAACCCAATAAACCATAACCAACTCTTCGAAAGGATAAAGTTACATTTTTTGGCATTTTATGGCAATTAAACTAGAATTCCGCCAAGTCGTGCCTGCATTATCGCTTTCCATGGTCCAGGCCGAATACCTTGGTACGTAGCCGGTACCGAATCGCATGATATTTGTCCGGGACATCAAATAAAATCTAAGGATTCATAACCATTGCTTCGAAATGATCAAGTTAGATTTTTTGGAATTTTATGGCAATTAAACTGGAATTCCGCCAGTCGTGCCTCTATTATCACATCCATGGTCCAGGTCGGACGCCTTGGTATGGAGCAGGTACTGCATCGCATGAAATTTTACCAGGACATCAAATACAACCCAAGGAACCATAACCAACTCTTAAAAATGATCTACTTACATTTTTTGGCATTTTATGGCAAATAAACTGGAATTGCGCCAGTCGTGCCTGTATTATCGCCTGCCATGGTTCAGGTCGGACGCCTTGGTACAGAACCGGTACCGAATCGCATGATATTTTTCTGGGACATCAAATACATCCCAAGGAACCATAACAAACGCTTTGAAATGATCAATTAACATTTTATGGTATTTAATGGCAATTAAACTGGAATTCCGCAAGTCGTGCCCGTATTATTGCCTGCCATGGTCTAGGCCAGACGCCGTGGTACGTAGCCGGTACCGAATCGCATGATATTAGTTCGGTACATCGAATATGACCCAAGGAACCATACCAAAAACTTTGAAATTATCAAGTTACATTTTTTGGCATTTTATGGCAATTAAACTGGAATTGCGCCAGTCATGCCTCTATTATCGCCTGTCGTGGTCTAGGTCAGACTCCTTGATACGGAGCCGGTACCGAATCTCATGATATTTTTTAAAGACATCAAATACGACACAAGGAACCATAACCAACGCTTCGAAATGATCAAGTTACATTTTTTGGCATTTTATGGCAATTAAACTGAAATTCCGCCAGTCGTCCCTGTACTATCGCCTGCCATGGTCCAGGTCGGACGCCATACAGAGCTATTACCGGATCACATGATATTTTCCAGGACATCAAATACGAACCAAGGAACCATAACCAACGCTTCGAAATGATCAAGTTAAATGTTTTTGCATTTTATGGCAATTAAACTGGAATTCCGTCAGTCGTGCATGTATTATCGCCTGCCATGGTCCAGGCCGGACGCCTTGGTACGGAGTCGGTACCGGATCATATGATATTTATCCGAGATATAAAATATGAACCAAGGAACAATAACTAACGCTTTGAAATGATCAAGTTACATTTTTTGGCATTTTATGGCAATTAAACACGAATTCGGACACTCGTGCATGTATTATCGCCTGCCATGGTCCAGGCCAGACGCCTTGGTAAGGAGCCAGTACTGGCTCGCATGATATTTGTCCGGGACATTAAATACGACCAAGGAACCATAATCAACTCTTCGAAATGATCAAGTTACATTTTTTGGCATTTTATGGCAATTAAACTGGAATTCCGCCATTCGTGCCTGTATTAGCGCATGGTCCAGGACGGACGCCTTGTTGCGGAGCCGGTGCTGTATCGCATGATATTTGTTCTGGACATCAAATACGACCCAAGGAACCATAACAAATGCTTCGAAATGATGAAGTTACATTTTTTGGCATTTTATGGCAATTAAACTGGAATTCTGCCAATCGTACCTCTATTATCGCCTGCCATGGTCCAGGCCGGACGCCTTCATACAGAGCCGGTACCGGATCGCATGATATTTCTCCAAGACATCAAATACGACCCAAGGAACCATAACCAACCGCTTCGAAATGATCAAATAACATTTTTGGCATTTTATGGCAATTAAAATGGAATTCCGCTAGTCGTGCATGTATTATCGCCTGCCATGGTCCAGGCCGGGCACCTTGGTACGAAGCCGGTACCGGGTCTCATGATATTTGTATGGGACATTAAATATGACCCAAGGAACCATAACCAACGCTTCAAAATGATCAAGTTACATTTTTTTGAATTTTATGGCAATTAAACTGTAATTTCGCCAGTCGTGCAGGTATTATCGCCATCCATGGTCCAGGACGGACGCCTTGGTATGGAGCCGGTACCGGATCGCATGATATTTTTCCGGGAAATCAAATACAACCCAATGAACCATAACCAACTCTTCGAAATGATCAAGTTAAATGTTTTGGCATTTTCTGGCAATTAAACTGGAATTCCGCCAAGTCGTGCCTTTATTATCGCCTGCCATGGTCCAAGTCGGACGCCGTGGTACGTAGCCGGTACCGAATCGCATGATATTTGTCCGGGACATCAAATATGACCCCAGGAACCATAACCAAAACTTTGAAATGATCAAGTTACATTTTTTGGCATTTATTGCAATTAAACTAGAATTCAACCAAGTCGTGCCTGTATTATTGCCTGCCATGGTCCAGGCCGGACGCCGTGGTACGTAGCCGGTACCTAATCGCATGATATTTCTCCGGGAAATAAAATATGACCCAAGGAACCATAACCAAAACTTTGAAATTATCAAATTACATTTTTTGGCATTTTGTGGCAATTAAACTGGAATTCAGCTAGTCGTGCCTGCATTATCGCCATCCATGGTCCAGGCCAGACGCCTTGGTATGGATCTGGTACCGGATCACGTGATATTTTTCCGAAAAGTCAAATACAACCCAAGAAACCATAACCAACTCTTCGAAAGGATCAAGTTATATATTTTGGCATTTTATGGCAAATAAACTAGAACTCCGCCAAGTCGTGCCTCCATTATCTCCTTCCATGGTCCAGGCCGGAAGCCTTGGTACGTAGCCGGTATCGAATCACATGATATTTGTCCGGGACATCAAATACAACCCAATGATTCATAACCAATGATTCGAAATGATCAAGTTACATATTTTGGAATTTTATGGCAATTAAACTGGAAATCCGCCAGCCGTGCCTGTATTATTGCCTGCAATAGTCAAGGCCGGATGCCTTGGTACGGAGCCGGTACCGAATCACAAGATATTTCTCCGGGACATCAAATACAACCCAAGGAACCATAACCAACACTTCGAAATGATCAA
>ML328067.1:0-10239 GCA_005239505.1 Nicotiana paniculata | reverse complement strand
ATGTACTAGGTCTTGTCCTAGATTGTGTGGCCTTGTCTATTGCAATAGGTTTTCCCACAGCTGTGCGATTGACAATAAAGGTTTCTTGGAGAACAGGTTAGTCGGCAAATCTGGAAACGATACCCATGCCACTGTTTTTGACGTCCCAACCTTAGGATTGTAATCTTGAGTCCATGGGAATGTACGATATTGATGTTGTTGTCCTTTGTACTGTAAATAACCAACCTGCTTCGACAGAACTGTTACAAAATCGTCATAAACATCACACCAAATCAACAATTGTCGAAACGCGAGCAAGCCGATCAAACAGCGACCTTTAATCCCAAACTGTGTTGGAATTAAATTTCGTAGTTCCGGCAAATCTGGCGCACCGTATGAGAGCTTCATCACTACAGCTTGGTGAAGACCTTCTTCAACTGCATATTCCTCCAGTTCCTCAAACGNTTCGTCGGCAAATCTGGAAACGATACCCATGCCACTGTTTTTGACGTCCCAACCTTAGGATTGTAATCTTGAGTCCATGGGAATGTACGATATTGATGTTGTTGTCCTTTGTACTGTAAATAACCAACCTGCTTCGACAGAACTGTTACAAAATCGTCATAAACATCACACCAAATCAACAATTGTCGAAACGCGAGCAAGCCGATCAAACAGCGACCTTTAATCCCAAACTGTGTTGGAATTAAATTTCGTAGTTCCGGCAAATCTGGCGCACCGTATGAGAGCTTCATCACTACAGCTTGGTGAAGACCTTCTTCAACTGCATATTCCTCCAGTTCCTCAAACGAAAATTGCATCATAAGTTGTCCATGAACATGCTGGACAGGTTTAAGGATTGTTTTTGCTACTGGTTGTGATTTTGACGTGAGTAATGAAGCATATTTATTCGTTTTAGGGATGGGATCCGTCTCTCCCACAGCTTGAAGCTGGGGAGAGGCTTGCACGTCCATGGCAGCCCTTAGTTCTCCAAGTCGCCCAAGAAAGAGAGGAGAGAGGAGAGAGCAGCGTAGGGTTTAGAGAGTTTTAATTAGCTTAGCAAATATTAGATAGGACACCTATCTAATATTTCCAAACTCTACAACCGATGCCGAAACACCTGAAAACTAGTCTGAATGACCTCAAATTTTACACACAAGTCACAAATGATACAACAGACCTACAGCCACTCCCGGAATTCCATTCCGAGACGATATCAAAATTTTACCTATCAGTTGAAATCGCCGAAATTCTTACTTTCGCCAATTCAAGCCTAAAACTACTACAGACCTCGAAAGCACACTCCGGACATGCTCCTAATTCTGAAATCACCCGACGGAGCTAACGGAGTCGACGAAATCCCATTCCGGAACCATCTTCCTGCAGTTCCCACTATGGTCCGATTTATAAAGCTTAAACTCACATATAAGGACTATGTGTCCAAAAACTCTCTGAATTTCACCACTCAACGTTTCAACAAGTCCCAAAAGCAGAAATAGACATGGGGAAAGTAGTTATTAGGGGATCGGGGCGCTAACTCTCAAAATGACCTACCGGGTCGTTACATTCTCCCCCTCTTAAGAATATTGTTCGTCCTCGAACGAGTATAGAGACATACCTGAAGTTGTGAAAAGATGAGGGTACTGACTGCGCATATCCTGCTCGGTCTCCCAAGTCACCTCCTAGACCGGCTGACCCCTCCACTGAACTTTTACTGACGCAATATCCTTTGACATGAGCTTTTTGACATGTCTATCCAATATATCTACTGGCTCCTCAACATATTATAAATCCTTGTCCAACTGGACTGAACTGAACTCCAAAACATGAGTCGGGTCACCGTGATACTTCCGGAGCATAGAGACGTGGAATACCGGATGCATTTCTGCTAGGTTGGGAGGTATGGATAGCTCATAAGTAACCTCCCCAACACGTCGTAACACTTCAAAAGGGCCAATAAATCTTGGACTCAGCTTTCCCTTCTTCCCGAACCTCATGACGCCCTTCATAGGCAATACCCGAAGCAAAAACCGATCACAAACCATAAATGCCAAGTCACGAACCTTCCTATCGGCATAACTCTTCTACCTGGACTGAGCTGCGCGAAGTCTCTCCTGAATCACCTTCACCTTGTCCAGAGCGTCCTGGACCAAATCTGTACCCAACAATCGGGCCTTGCCCGGCTCAAACCATCCCATTGGGGACCGACACCGTCTACCATACAAAGCCTTATACGGCGCCATCTGAATACTGGACTGGTAGCTGTTATTATATGCAAACTATGCAAGTGTCAAGTATCAGTCCCATGCCTCTCCGAAATCCATCACACATGCACGAAGCATATCCTCAAGAATCTTAATCGTGCGCTCGGACTACCCGTCCGTTTGAGGGTGAAAGGCTGTACTCAACTCTACCCTGGTTCCTAGCTCCTGTTGAACGGCTCTTCATAACCGTGAAGTGAGTTGTGTACCTCTGTCTGAAATGATAGATACTGGAATACCGTAGAGGCGAACAACCTCCCTAATATAAATCACTGCCAACCTCTCAGAGGAGTATGTAGTCAACATAGGAATTAAATGGGCTGACATGGTCAACCGATCCACAATCACTCAAATAGCATCGAACTTCTTCAAAGTCTGAGGAAGTCCAACCACAAAGTCCATGGTGATTCTCTCCCACTTCCACTCTGGAAGCTCAATCTGCTGAATTAACCCTCCCGGTCTCTGATGCTCATATTTGGCTTGCTGACAGTTGAGACACTTGGCCACAAACTCCACTATATCCTTCTCCACCAATAGTGATGTCTCAGATACCTGGTACATCTTCACGGTACCCGGATAAATGGAATACCGCAAGCTAGGGGCCTCCTCAAGAATCAACTCCCGAAGCCCATCCACATTGGGCACACATATCCGACCCTGCATCCACAGAACATCGTCATCTCCTATAGTCACATCCCTGGCGTCACCTCACCAAACCCTGTCCTGAAGAACCAGAAGGTGGGGATCATAATACTGGTGCTCTCGAATGCTGTCATAAAGAGAAGATCGAGCCACCACACAAGCTAAAACCCGGCAAGGCTCCGAAAGATTCAACCTCACGAACTAACTAAGGACTAAATACCTAAGGCTAAGGGCCTCTCAACTACCGGAAGATATGACAAACTCCCCAAACTCTCCGCTCGGCGACTCAAGGCGTCGGCCACCATATTTGACTTCCCTGTGTGGTATAATATAGTGATGTGATAGTACTTTAGCAACTCCAACCATCTCCGCTGGTGCAAATTGAGGTCCTTCTGCTTGAATATGTGCTACAAACTCTGGTGATCTGTGAAAATCTCACAGGGAACACCATATAGATAATGACGCCATATCTTCAGGGCGTGAACAATCGTTGCCAACTCGAGATCATGAACTAGATAGTTTTTCTCGTGCACCTTTAACTATCTGGACGTGTAGGCAATCACTCTACCATCCTACATCAACACCGCTCCGAGGCCAATCCTCGAAGCATCACAATAGACGGTATATAACCCTGAACCCATGGGCAATACCAACACTGGAGCTGAAGTCAAGGATGTCTTGAGCTTCTGAAAGCTCCCCTCGCACTCCTCAGTCCACCTGAACGGAGCACCTTTTTGAGTCAACCTGGTCATCGGTGTTGCAATGGATGAGAAACCCTCCAAAAAACGGCGATAGTACTTAGCCAAACTAAGGAAACTGCGGATCTCCATAGCTGATGACGGTCTAGGCCAACTCTGCACTGCCTCCACCTTCTTCGAATCTACTTTGATCCCATTCCAAGACACTATGTGGCCCAAGAATGCCACTGAATCAAGTCAAAACCCACATTTAAAGAATTTAGCATACAATCTTTTCTCCCTCAAAGTCTAAAGCTAAGTCCACAAATGCTACTCATGATCTTCCCGTGATCGGGAATACACTAAGACGCCGTAAATAAACACAATGACGAAGGAATCAAGACACTACTAAAAATTCGGGAAAAAACGACCACAAAAAGCGACCAAAGTTGGTCCCTATATAGTGTAAAGCGACCAAAATGCGACCAAACAAGCGTGGTCGCTATTTTGTTGGTCCCTTTTCTATAGAGACCAAAGTTGGCCACTAATCAGCGACCAACTTTTGTCTCTATGTTAAATTGACAAATATTTCGGGTATCAAAAAAAGAGACCAACTTTGGTCGCTATATTGTTTTAATAATATAAATTTAGCGACAAAATTTGGTCTCTATTTTTAAATTACGTATTTATTTATTTATTATTATACAAAATATAGCGACCAACTTTGGTCTAGAAATAAGATATAATATTTTAAAATCTTGAAAATAGCGACCACAGTTGGCCGCTATTTTATTAATTTATTTAATTTGTTTTAAACAGAATCGACCATAATTGGTCGTTAATTTCCAGAAAAAATAATTTTTTTACTAATTTATTTAATTTGTTTTAAACCAAAGCGACCACAATTGGTCGTTAATTTCCAGAAAAAATATTTTTTTAATAACATAGCGACCAAAGTTGGTCGCTATTCTGGAAATCTAAGTGACCAACTTTGGTCGCTATTCTGGAAATCTGGGTTTAATAGCAACCAACTTTGGTCGCTTTTCTTGGTTTTATTTTGGCAGAAACTGCCTATTTTGGCAGCCACACCACCTGCCAGCATACCAAATCCTATTACAATAACAACAACAACAATACTAACACAACAACAATACGAACTAACAACACAACAACAACAACATTAAAACCAATATTAAAACCAACATTAAAACCAACAACGTATAAAGTTCCATAAAACTAACACATTTAACTAACAAAACTAAGTTAACACTTATTAAAGCCCATTCCAAAACGGACCAATGTTCTATTGTCTAGTTCAAAGTATATAAAAGTACTCAATGACTGTTTCATTCTATATCATTAGCATCACCGTCTGATGAATCTTCATTATCGAGACGGTAATAAGAAGGGTCATTTTGTGGTGGACGAGAAGAACGATCACGGGGAGGACGGGAGGAACTAACATGGGGAAGACGGAAGGAACGCTCACGTTCAAGTTGAGCCTCTGGCGATGGCTCGCGAGACCGGGGAATCGGAAAAGCTCCAGAAGCTAGGAGATATTTAAGCTGAGCTTGCATACCTTCGTACTGAGCTTGCATGCCTTGGTATTGAGCTTGCATGCTAACGTACTGAGCATCTCTAAGCCTTTGTCGTTCCTTGGATGCTTCTAGCTCGCTTGTGAGCTTTGTCACAGTCTCCCGCATAGTGGAGAGGCTTTCCCCATCAAGTTGCTCGGTTTGCGAGGAAGTTCCTATTCCTTGCATTCCACAGTGATAGCGGTGGAACTTCTTATTAGGAAGCCCGTATACCTTCCCATATTTTACACCGCCAGCCTCCTGCATCCATAGTCTTTCTACATCCTCCTCCGAAATATGGATTGGCTCGCCCGACTCATTAGGTGTTGACTCCGTATGAATTCCTCCATGTCAACTCTAAAGCAATCCTATAAGAAATTTTTTATTTAATTAGTATTTGAAAGATTATATTAGAGTATATCAGAATACTTAATGAAAAGACAAAACTTACACGTACAGTCGATGATCGGTCGTCGACCCACCTTTCTGGATCAGTCTCTTTATTTTTCTTGATAATATTAGTCTTCTTGAATAACACGTCTTGCTTCATTGGAAGACCCAGCTTCTTTTCCTAAAAATTCATAAATTATAGTTAATAAACAGAATAGATATACTTTAAAAATTAAAATAAATGAATTTCAGCTCAAGTTTTGTCTTTGTAACTGGGGAACTTCAGCATACAGGGCTGAAGTTCCCCAGTTATAAAGACAAAAACTTCGGCATACGGGGCTGAAGTTCCTCCAGTTACACTAGGGAACTTCAGCTCAAGTTTTATCTTTGTAACTCGGGAACTTCAGCATACGGGTCTGAAGTTCCCCAGTTATAAAGACAAAAACATCAGCATACGGGGTAGAAGTTCCCCAATTACACTGGGGGACTTCAGCTCTAGAGCTTAAGTTTTGACTTTTTAATTGGGGAACTTCAGCATACAGGGCTGAAGTTCCTCCAGTTACACTGGGGAACTTCAGCTCAAGTTTTGTCTTTGTAACTGGGGAACTTCAGCATACAGGGCTGAAGTTCCCCAGTTACACTGGGGGACTTCAGCTCTAGAGCTAAAGTTTTGACTTTTTAATGGGGGAACTTCAGCATACGGGGCTGAAATTCCTCTAGTTACACTGGGAACTTCAGCTCAAGTTTTGTCTTTGTAACTTGGGAACTTCAGCATACGGGGCTGAAATTCCTCTAGTTACACTGGGAACTTCAGCTCAAGTTTTGTCTTTGTAACTTGGGAACTTCAGCATACGGGGCTGAAGTTCCCCAATTATAAAGACAAAAACATCAGCATACGGGGCTGAAGTTCCCCAATAACACTGGGGGACTTCAGCTCTAGAGCTTAAGTTTTGACTTTTTAATTGGGGAACTTCAGCATACGGGGCTGAAATTCCTCCAGTTACACTAGGAACTTCAGCTCAAGTTTTGTCTTTGTAACTTGGGAACTTCAGCATACGGGGCTGAAGTTCCCCAATTATAAAGACAAAAACATCAGCATACGGGGTAGAAGTTCTCCAATTACACTGGGGGACTTCAGCTCTAGAGCTGAAGTTTTGTCTTTGTAACTGGGGAACTTCAGCATACAGGGCTGAAGTTCCTCCAGTTACACTGGGGAACTTCAGCTCAAGTTGTGTCTTTGTAACTAGGGAACTTCAGCACACGGGGTTGGAGTTCCCCCAGTTATAAAGACAAAAACTTCAACATACGGGGCTGAAGTTCCCCAGTTATAAAGACAAAACTTCAGCATAATGGGGCTGAAGTTCCCCAGTTTACAAAGACAAAACTTCAGCTCTAGAGTTGAAGTTCTCTAAAGCTGAAGTTTTGTCTCTGTAATTGTCATTATAACTTGGGAACTTCAGCTCTAAAGCTGGAGTTTGTAACTGGGCAACTTCAGCTTTAGAGCTAAAATTTTGTCTTTGTGACTGGGGAACTTCAGCATAAGGGACTGAAGTTCTCCAGTTATAAAAACAAAAACTTCAGCATACGGGGTTGAAGTTCCCCAGTTATAAAGACAAAAACTTCAACCTACGGGGCTGAAGTTCCCCAGTTACACTGGGGGACTTCAGCTCTAGAGCTGAAGTTTTGACTTTGTAACTGGGGAACTTCAGCATACGGGGCTGAAGTTCCCCAGTTATAAAGACAAAACTTCAGCATAATGGGGCTGAAGTTCCCCAGTTTACAAAGACAAAACTTCAGCTCTAGAGAATTTTAGCATGTGTGTCTGTGTGTCTATATATATATATATATAATACGCTTTGTTGTACAATTTTAACTACATATATAGCATGTAGAATATACGTACCAATCTTCTTTTTATAGTCCCTTGGCTGATCGCACGTCCAGTGTGCAAGGAGTCTCCCTTCTCGGATGCGCGAGCTTTCTCTCCTTTTACGCTCTTCTTTAAGAACTCCGCAGTAAGCCAATACTTATGCAAATCCCTCCAAAAATCATCAAGTAACCCGTAAGGCTTCTGGTTGTACAGTCTAGCATTGGAGAAACTATGCGACAACCGCTTCTGAGCCTTAAGATTAAAATTACGTGCCACCTCCGCGCTATAGCGGTGTTCCCATACACACTTGCTCTCTATTTCAAAAGTTAAATATTGTATGAAAATATCATAAATATAAATAATTATAAAGCTTAAAAGAAAATTTATACCTTAAATTCATTGAAAATTTGCCCCTTCAGCAAGAAAGGGAATTCGCTTCAACTCGTATAAGGAGAATCATAAAGCTTTCTGGTGGTGTTGGTGATTATACTTGTAGTAGTGTTACTCTGGATGAACTTGCAATTTTACAAAAAAACACATTAATATATTAGTACAAATTGTACAAAACAGTAAATGTAAAAAAATCATGTTGCTCTTACCCATCACGCTCAGGGACTATGATGATCCTGCCATACTTATCCTTATGCACCTCCTTGTCATCATCAGCATCATCGTCGGAAGCAGGTACATTAGATGCATCTGTGGAAGGTGTAGGGGGGTCAGAGCTAGTATCTCGCAGGCGAAGGCCTGTAAGATATGGAGTCGATGAGGAAGATGGTTGTGATCCCTGTGACTGCGACATCGCGGGATCGACGGGAAGGTGCTGTGATACTGATGCCTCTGACCCCCGTGGATGTGGCACCATTGGCTATGACCCACGTGGTTGTGACTCCCGTGGTTGTGACCCGGATGGATGTGAGCCATGTGCTCGTGAGGCTGCTGGATTGTATGCTAGACGTATAGGGCCCTGTGCTGAAAGACCCAGTGTCTGCACAAAGATGTAGCTGGGCCGGTGATGATGTGGCGCCTCATAATATCCATCGGGTGCAGGATAAGACATAGGCGGCGCCTGTGAAGAGGGTGGAAAAGAGGGAGGATAAGAGGGAGGAGTATCTTCTACTCTCCTCTTTCCCTTCTTAGCCTTTCCTTTACCCCGAGAACCCGTAGGGTCATCGTTACCTCGACCCTTGCCTGTCATCTGCATAAAAATTACACATTTAGATTGAAACATATAATAAAATAGCTATAAAATGAGAAGTAGTAAAGAAACCAACATTTTAAAGCTCATCGACATATTTTTCCTCGTCCGAGGATTCTTCTTCCGAACTAGTTTGTGCTTCATCAGTTGATTCTTATTCAACATTTTCTATTATTGTTATCNATAAAATTATTTAACAAATCTAATTAAAACAAGACCTTAAACCCTAATCCTCAATAAAATACAATGTTCACATAATTGAAACACTAAATCAAACAATAAATTACAATGTTGACATAATTGAAACTAAAACTAGAAAAAGATTCAAGATTCAAGTTCAAACTTACCTTTTTGCAAGGTTGAGAATGAGAGATAGGGTGGTGGGGTTCGGCAATGGGTGGTCCAGCGAGCAGTGGCGGCGACAAGGGGTGGTCCGGCGAGCAGTGGTCCGGCAATGGGTGGGGGGCGGCAGTGGGAGTGACATAGAAGGGGAGGGAGGGAAAGAGAGGATAAGGGAAATTTTTGGGGAGATAATATGAAAAATAGGGTAAAAATTGCGGGGGGCGGTAGTGGGAGTGACAGAGAAGGGGAGGGATNTTAACTTATACCCGCTTTGTAAAAAAAATTGCATCCGTACCCGCTTTTGCGCATAACTTCAGCATGGGGGGCTGAAGTAGCAAAGGCAATCACGCAAAACTTCAGCTTTCTAGTAGACAGCTTGCGAACTTCAGATCTAGAGCTGAAATTGTTGTCTTGTAAATGGGAACTTCAGCATACGGGGCTGAAGTTCTCCAGTTATAAAAACAAAAACTTCAGCATACGGGGCTGAAATTCCTCCAGTTACACTGGGGAACTTCAGCTCAAGTTTTGTCTTTCTAACTGGGGAACTTCAGTATACGGGGCTGAAGTTCCCCAGTTATAAAGACAAAAACTTCAGCATACGGGGCTGAAGTTCCCCAGTTATACTGGGGGACTTCAGCTCTAGAGCTGAAGTTTTGACTTTGTAACTAGGGAACTTCAGCATATAAAGACAAAACTTCAGCATAATGGGGCTGAAGTTCCCCAGTTTACAAAGACAAAACTTCAGCTCTAGAGAACTTTAGTCTATGTGTGTGTGTGTGTCTATATATATATATATATAACACACTTTGTTGTACAATTTGAACAACATGTATAGCATGTAGAATATATTTTAGTGTATTAATCTCTTGTATTACAAAAGTGTTAACGGATTACATTTATATTATTTAGATAGTAAATATAAAAGTAATTTTTAATTTTGACCAATGTTTACCTGTAAAGGGACCATTGGTTAGAACTGGGTCCCAGATTAGCGACCAGATTATTTATATATTATAATTTTATTTAAATAATAATATAATTATTAAATTTATATATCTGGGTTCCAAATTAGCGACCAAATGTGGTCTCTATTTTCTTGCCCTCTTAAAAGCGACCAACTTTGGTCGCTAATTTTAAATTATATTTATTTATATTTTATAATTTTATTTAAATAATAATATAATTATTAAATTTATATATCTGGGTTCCAAATTAGCGACCAAATGTGGTCTCTATTTTCTTGCCCTCTTAAAAGCGACCAACTTTGGTCGCTAATTTTAAATTATATTTATTTATATTTTATAAT
>ML328064.1:0-11510 GCA_005239505.1 Nicotiana paniculata | reverse complement strand
GAAGTTGAGTTTGATACGAACTTGTTCTCCCAGGTAGAGTCGTACCAGAACTGAATGACAAACACAACAACTGACTTTATAAATAATTGAAGTATTCTTGCTTGATCAAGAATGCACAAGTGCAGAAGTGAATCAAGATCTGAAAGCAAAATTCCCAGATATTTTTCAAGCAAAATTACTGTGCGACACAAAGGCTACAGACCAGCTAGAAAAACCAGTTCCATCTGTTTAACATTAAGTCTAGTTGGTTGTAGTAGGAGATTTAATATTGTATCTTTTCAGCTTTCATAGAAGCAATTGTAATAGGTACACATTGTTCAAGTTAGAGTTAACTTGAAACTTGTAGAAATTAGCTAGGGGCTAGTTACTANGTTCTTCTATTGAGACAGCACTCGAAAATTGGGTACCACACAAAGTAACCTATCTTCTTGTGTAGTATTGACGTCTAAAACATCAAATAGGTAAGTGATACCTTCTCGTCTCAAGTTAAATACAAGGTATATGCATGGATTAAAACATGAAAATTGTATAAAATTGGGGTTTTTGGAGGAAAAATCTAGAAAGTTTATTTTGGATTTCTACCACGAATTTGAGCATGGAATTTAGAGTAAATTGTATATTTGAGCTAGTAAGACTATGGATAGAGTATATCTTCGAGAAATTTCAAAATCCGGGCACGTGGGCCCGAGGGAATTTTGGTCAATCCACTGAGCGGAGTTGGGAAATTATATAATTTGAATTGTTGCAAATATTAGAGTATATTTTCATTGGTTTGTCGTTATTTGGATAGTTTTGGGGCTTTGTGCGTCCATTGGAGTCGTCGGAAGGGCTTAGAAGCCGGTTATGGAATTTCAGAGCGAGGTAAGTCTTCTTTCTAACTTTGTGAGGGGGAATTGTCCCCCTAGGTGAACTAATTAAGTATGTGTTATTATCTCCGGGGGATACGTATGCACAAGGTGACGAGAGTCCGTGCGTAGCTACTATTATGCCATCTCCGAGTAGTCTAGGACCCACTAGCATGCTTTACTTGTTGTACTGGTGACCTTGCCAATAAAATACCATGTGATGCTTTCAACTAGTATATAAATCTCTGAGAAGGATAGAGTTTACTTTTCTTAATCACCTAGAAGGAGAATTGATTCTTCCTTGGATAATTGTGTTTCGGATAAACCTATCGAGTTTGGAACCGTGTCGAAATTGGCAAGTAAATCTTCAGAAAAGTTTTAAATATTGTACTCATATTTATTAAAAGGAGAATTTTATCACTTCATTGAACAACTAATTTTCCTGATAAAAATGTGGTTTATTGGTGTGAATATGTGTAACTTTGGGTGCCTGAGTCGCATGTATGATTCACGAGCAGGATGGCCCTGTATTTATGTATATTCATATGAGCACCTGAGTCTCATGTATGATTCGCGATCAGGTTAGCCTTATTATTACTATGTTGACCGTGTCGCATGATTGATTCGCAAGCGGGAAAAATAGATGCATCTATGGTTCGGGCCGTTCGACCCTCGGTAATGCACAATTTATGTTTATGTTGGTTCGGGCCGTCGACCCTCGGGATTGCTTGCGCAAGATATTTACTGCGTATTTGCTGTGATTTACACATGTTTATCGGCCTAAGGAAGTTTTAATGGCCAGTTATGAGGAAGGAGAATTTATGTGTAAAATGTGAAATAAGTTTGATGTTTCTTATCCCGGATTATGATTTAAGTGTCAACTGAAATGACGAATATTTAAAGTGTTAAATGTGGAAAGAGGTTCTATTATTTATTCCTGATTTTAGTAAGTTGTCTATGACATTCATGCTTAGTGTCTCACTTGAATATACTAAATTGACCTCTAGCAAGTGTCTAATTCGACCTCTCGATACTACCTCTCTGAGGTTAGGCGGGCGACTTACTCAGTACACGTTGTTTTCGTACTCATGCTACACTTGCTATGCATTTCATTGCACAGGTACTTTCATAGCGACGTGGCTCGTCTGGAGACTTAGGCGAGCTGCATCATCTGGAGGCGATCCGCAGCTGACAGAGTCTCCCTCATATTGTATTTATTTCAATTTTAAATTCCTTTTCCAATTTGTATTTCGAACAAGATTTGTAATATTTGTGAAATTCTTAGAATTTGCTCATGTACTTGTGTCACCGGGTTCTGGGATGTGTTTGGGATTTAACTGAATAAATGGAATAGTTACCTGTCGTATTTATTTGATAAATTTTTATTCATTTTTATGACTTGTAAGTGAAAGGTAACAATTTTCGAAAAAATGTTAAATCAAGAAATTATATCAACTAATTAATGATTGGCTTGCCTGACGGTGATGTCCGGTGCCATCACGACCTTAATAGATTTCGGGTCGTGACAACGTGGTATCATAGCACTAGGTTCCCTTAGGTCTCACGAGTCATGAGCAAGTCTAGTAGAGTTTTGCGGATCGGTACGAAGACGTCTGTACTTATCTTGAGAGGCTACAGGGTTGTTAGGAGTACTTTCCTTTTTGATTCCTCATCGTGCGATTTGATTCCTTTAAGGCTTATGCCTATGTTTGTTCCTACTCAATCTTATACGTCGCGAAGTGCTTGCTATGAATCGGGAATTTGAGGAATTTAAATGGTGCTACAAATATGATGCGAGATATTTTCCATGTGTAATTAGTTGGGGGTTGTTATTATGGCCCTGCAGAAGGATAATATGTTGTTTCAGCTCAGTAGTTGTGTTTCTGAGAGCCTTAAGGCTATGCTCAGGTAGTGATGATACTTACGATTGGTTATTGCGCGATGTTGATATGATGATAGAATGCTTGTCCGTATGTTGAGGGTGATGAATGGCTTGAAGGGAGATCTTCTCAGGGCGCGAATTCAAGATTTCAGCATTTTAGTTCCGGCAGAGGAAGGCATTTGGATTATGAATGGTCCTGTTGGGGTTGATAAAGAAGTAATATTTGGTGTCTTCAAGTGAGGTGGAATATGCACATGTGATGTGGTGTCGTCGTCACTGATAGAATGGAATGTGTTAAGTTCGTCAGTGCCATTGTTTCTTCAGGTGCATGGGGCCAGCGTATGGTGAAGAAGTATTGAAGAATGTGGTTGGCAGAGAATGATATTGAATTGAGGCTACGCGGTGGTTCCATTTCTAGGAGGCTAGGTGTAAGAAGCGAAAGTCAAGCAGTCGCAAAGTGGGGGAGCGACAACATAGTGGTGAATTAGAAGGTATTGTAGCGCAGTTAGTAGATGTCCATGGGGAGCGAGCAGACTGGTAAAGTTTGGTAAATAAAGCAGGGCTTAGGATGGGGTATTGATGTCATAGAGATAGTGCATTACAACGTCGTTGGAAGGTGTCAGTTGGTGAATTACATAGGTGGGTTACCTCCTATGAGTATGTTAGTGGTCGTGTGGTTGGAAAGTCTCTGTGAGGGATTCTAGTGGTTGTTCGGTAGGAGTAAATATGTGTGAATGATGCTAGAGAATATGAGTGATTAGGGAGTGCTAGCAAGAGAATTTGGAAGAATTGGACAGATCAGTTGAGCAAGATTCATGTTAACAAAGGAGAAAGGATCTCAGCAGGGTCTAGAGTGGTGCCAGGAGTAGCTTCGGGTTAAGTGGGGGAGTCCCACCACCTGCAGTTGGGTTGCAGGATTGTGTTATCATAGGGTTGCGGATTGTCGGCGTGTTGGCAAGTTATTTCAGCTAAGGGAAAAGGAGTAAAATGGTGATCGTGCGTGGGATTTGATAAATGTGTGCAAAGGTTGGCCCTGTTGGACCAGGGTTAGGCTTTGAAAGATTCAGAATTTATGCTTAAGGCATAGGCGAGTTGTAAGGATAGTGACTCAGTCACGTGTTTCATTGAAAAGGGTGTTCATGTGCTAGGAGAGCCTTAAAGTTGATTGTGTTCGGGACCAGTCAGAATGAGTGACTCTCAATAGCGGTCCTAGTAAATTCAAAGTTAAGAATGCGGCGTTTAAGGGTTAAAGGCAGCCGTATGATCAAGAATTGAGCTTTTGCAGCGTAATTTCAGAGAAAGGGAAAATGGTTGGAGTGTTCTATGTTATTTTCAGCATGCAGGGTAGTATTGGAGGAGTGAGAGAAATAAACTCCGGGTTGTAGAAAGATTATCATGAGGGTATGAGACGGGTTGCTGGATTTAGGCAGCATGGTCTCGTGAATCAAGGTCACTCGGGATGAGTGAGGGTTGAGTTGCTATGAGTTGAAGGAAGTTACTATTATTCCTGAGGCAATTGAAGATGATTAAAAGAAGATAGATTGATTATCCATGGTTGAAATGGCACATTTACGGAAGTGATCAGTTCCTTCGATGTGATTAAGTTATGCATGTGGTTTGTTCTGGTGTGTGCGGGGCTTGTTGGCCGTCGTAATAGATTTCATGTGGGAGCATTCGAGTGTTATGGCCTGTCAGGTGTAGGCGGATCCCGGAAGGGTTATGGTGGTATAGACTACTACTTAAGGATTTGCATGTTGGGTGATTGTGGGAATTCACTCGTGTGTTGAGATGGTACTCTTGAATTGAGTTAAGTAAAAGGTTTCTGTATGATGAATTGTTCACCTTATTAGTGGTTCAGAAGTTATGATGGAATTCTTGCGCTATCTCATAATGGCATGTTAGGTGCGGTAAGCAGTATGTAACTGGGAGTAAGAATCGAGATTGCGGTTCGGTGTTAACAAGGATGTCATGAGCTCGGATAAGCAAGAAAAAGAGTGATTTGAAATTTCAGAGTAAGCTGGTGTTATCTTTAGTGTCATCTCAGATCGATATTCGGGGAAAAAGGCTTTGTACCCTGGTCATGGGTTCATGATGTGTTTTGTAGTATTAGTGTGCGGTGATGCGGGTGTGCAGACTTGTTACCTGGTGTGGAAGGTCGTGGGAGCGTAACCACGAGAAGATTGTATAAGTGTGACATGTAGTCACTTAATGGATTAAAGATTTGGACTGAGTATAAAGAAGTGCAATATTACTTATTTGAGAATTTATGTCTGGAAGGCGTTCAGTTCATTTGGTTGTGGATTGTGGGGTGTTTGTCCCGGCTATGATGGTTGTTCTCGCGTATTATGAGAGAAAGTGGGTTAATATGAACCCAAGTAAAGCTATTTGCTTAGTTTGGTGTGAGCAAGGTAGACTCGATGTTTGTGGATGGATTTAAATATGATTATGGGCTCCGTATGAGCCAGTCATGTTCATTTCAGTAGGGGCCTTTTCATGGAAGGGTATTAGAACAACAAATGTTGTTCCGTCTTCGTCAATTTCATGTGATAATATGATTGTGCCGTGTGAGTTGTGAAACGGCTTGATAATTTCTTATGTGTGGAGATATCCGTGTAGTGATGATGTTATGTGATCAGCTTTATCAGTCTCCCCAGGATGGTATTATGCACTTAACGTGCTTATGATCGATATTCAGTAATTTGTAATAGTGATCAATTCAGCTCCGTGTATATTTCCTTATGTGAATTTTATGATGGGATCGGGTGGCACGCCGCCACGGGTATGTTATTTGGATCGGGTTGCACTCCGCAACAGTGTGATGATGAGTAAGGTTCCTATATTTATTTTCTTATGTTTTACTTCCTATTTTCTGAGGAAAGTTCGTATTAGTTGCGTGAGTTGAGTAGTCCCTTCCTGAGTCATTCCTTATGTATCGTGTTCGAGTTGTGGCCTATTGGCGTGATGTGGTATCATGTGAGACTGTTGGTCATGTTGGGGTGATTTGTTGTCTGAGCAGTTCATACTGGGTGAGACGAAATTATCGGATCAGCGATCAGTGCAATAAGGTTATGTGAAGTGTATATTAAAGAACAAATACCATTATTCGGTTCATAATGAGGTGATGATTCTAGTCAATATGAGATATTCAATGATTTGTTAACTCTGCAGTTGGGTATGAATTTCTACACATCTCCTCCGTTGTGGTGGTATCGTCGGCATTATAGCAGGATGTATGCATATTTGTTATGAGGTGCATCAGGAGCATCTTATCCGTGAAATTTTGGCTATTAAGGTTCAGGGAACGTCATTGTGGTTAGATGATGAATTTTACGGTGCATGGTGCTAATTCAGCAAAGGTATGCAGTCATGTTCTGGTATATCATGTGGTAGTTGATATGGTGTTTATATATTGGAACTAGGCCTGGCAGAGAAATTTCAGGTATTGGAACTGGATTCTGAGCTTATTATATGGATAAAAGATAAAATCTTCAGATTTGATCAAGCTAATGTACTCAACTGGGTTGTGGTAGCACGGGCAGGTGTACGAGGTGTTAAACAGTGATTTCAAATAACTCCAGAGCAGTTCTAAGCAAGTTCGAGGACGAACGTCTATTTAAGTGGGGGAGAATGTAACGACCCGACCGGTCATTTTGAGCTCTAGCGCGTCGTTCAGTGGTTTGAAGTCGTGAGCAGCTCCATTTCAGGTATTATGACTTGTAGGTGTGGTCGGAATTGAATTTCGGAAAGTTTAGAGTTGGTTTGGAAAGAAAATTCTCATTTCAGAAGCCTTAAGTTGGAGAAATTGACTAAGATTGGAATTTTGAGTAAACGACCTCCTAATCAGGATTTGAAGGTTCCTGCAGGTTTGTATGATGATTTCGGACTTGGGCGTATGTCCGGATCGAGTTTTGGATAACCCGGGAGCGTTTCAGCGTATATTGTGGAAGTCAGCATTTGTGAAGAAATTTCCTAAGTTTGGTTTGAAGCTCATTTCAGTGATATTGATGTACGTTTGGGATTCCGAGCCTGGGAATAGCTCTGTATGGTGATTATGAAGTTGGGAGCGCGATCGGAAGTGAATTCGGATGTCCGGAGGTCATTTTGAAGTCATTTGGCTAAAGATAGAAATTTGAAGGTTTTTGAGAAATCCGACCGGAAGTGGAAATTTTGACTCAGTGCGATCGCAGCGTTAGTTGTGCGGTAGCGGAGAAGAATTTGAGGGCCGGGAATTTTTGGCTTGTGCGATCGCACAAGGAGGAATGCAACCGCACAGAAAATTATAAGTGATTCCTTCTCATCTCAAGTTAAATAAAAGGTATATGCATAGATTAAAACATGAAAATTGTATAAAAATTGGGGGTTTTGGAGGAAAAACCTAGAAATTTTATTTTGGATTTCTACCACGAATTTGAGTATGGAATTTAGAGTAAATTGTTTATTTGAGCTAGTAAGGCTATAGGTAGAGTATATCTTCGAGAAATTTCGAAATCCGGGCATGTGGGCATTTTGGTCAATTCACTGAGCGGGGTTGGGAAATTATATAATTTGAATTGTTGCAAATATTAGAGTATATTTTCATTGGTTTGTCGTTATTTGGATAGTTTTGGGGCGTTGTGCATCCATTGGAGTCGTCGGAAGGGCTTGAAAACCGGTTATGGAATTTCGGTGCGAGGTAAGTCTCTTTTCTAACTTTGTGAGGGGGAATTGTCCCCCTAGGTGAACTAATTAAGTATGTGCTATTATCTTCCGGGGCTACGTACGCACGAGGTGACGGGAGTCCGTGCGTAGCTACTATTATGCCATGTCCGGGTAGTCTAGGACCCACTAGCATGCTTACTTGTTGTACTGGTGACCTTGTCAATACAATATCATGTGATGCTTTCAATTAGTATCTAAATCTCTGAGAAGGATAGAGTTTACTTTTCTTAATCACCTAGAAGGAGAATTGATTCTTCCTTGAATAATTGTGTTTCGGATAAACTTATCGAGTTTGGAACCCTGATGAAATTGGCAAGTAAATCTCCAGAAAAGTTTTAAATATTATACTCATGTTTATTAAAAGGAGAATTTTATCACTTCATTGAACATCTAATTTTCCTGATAAAAATGTGGTTTATTGGTGTGAATATGTGTAACTTTGGGTGCCTGAGTCGCATGTATGATTCGCGAGCAGGATGACCCTGTATTTATGTATATTCATATGAGCACCTGAGTAGCGTGTATGGTTCGCGAGCAAGTTAGCCTTATTCTTATTATTATGTTGACCGCGTCGCATGATTGATTCGCGAGCGGGAAAAATAGATGCATCTATGGTTTGGGCCGTTCGACCCTCGGTAGTGCACAATTTATGTTTATGTTGGTTCGGGCCGTCGACCCTCGACATTGNGCAGATAGATGCATCTATGGTTCGGGTCGTTCGACCCTCAGCAGTGCACAATTTATGTTTATGTTGGTTCGGGCCGTCGACCCTCGACATTGCTTGCGCATGATATTTACTGCGTATTTGATGTGATTTATACATGTTTATCGGCCTAAGAAAGTTTTAATGGCCAGTTATGAAGAAGGAGAATTTATGTGTAAAATGTGAAATAAGTCTGATGTTTCTTATCCCAGATTATGATTTAAATTGTCAACTGAAATGACGAAGATTTAAAGTGTTAAATGGGGAAGGAGTTGATATTATTTATTTCTGATTTTAATAAATTGTCTATGACATTCATGCTTAGTGTCTCACTTGAATATACTAAATTGACCTCTATCAAGTATCTAATTCGACCTCTCGATACTACCTCTCTGAGGTTAGGCGGGCGACTTACTGAGTACACGTTGTTTTCGTACTCATGCCACACTTGCTGTGCATTTTCATTGCACAGGTACTTTCGCAGCGATGTGGCTGGTCTGGAGACTTAAGCGAGCTGCATCATCTGGAGGCGATCCGCAGCTGACAGAGTCTCCCTCATATTGTATTTATTTCCACTTTAAATTCCTTGTCCAATTTGTATTTCGGACAAGCTTTGTAATATTTGTGAAATTCATAGAATTGTCTCATGTAGTTATGTCACCTGGTTCTGGGATGTGTTTGGGATTTAACTGAATAAATGGAATAGTTACCTGTCGTATTTATTTGATAAATTTTTATTCGTTTTTATGACTTGTAAGTGAAAGGTAACAATTTTCGAAAAAAATGTTAAAACAGGAAATTATATCAACTAATTAATGTTTGGCTTGCCTGACGGTGGTGTCAGGCGCCTTCACGACCTTAACAGATTTTGGGTCGTGACAAGTATGTTATAGTTTATCCCCAGATGAGAAGTCTAAAGTATGCAGGTTCTTGAAAACTATTAAAGTTCCAGATGGATATTGTTCCAATTTATCACAGTGTGTAAAATTAGAGGATCGTAAAATTTATGGACTGAATAGTCATGACTCTCATATTCTTTTGGAACAACATCTTCTTTTTTCAATCCGCGGAATCCTGCCGAACCATGTCTATGAAGCTATTACTGAGCTAAGTATTTTCTGCAAAGAGTTATGTTCAAAAACTGTACGAGTTGATGTTTTGGATCAACTTGCAACTCAAATTCCAATTACGTATAGAAAAATAGAAAAAATATTTTTTCCAATATTTTTTGATATTATGGTGTACTTGGTCATTCATCTTCCAAGAGAGGCTAAGCTTGCTGGACCTGTACAATACAGATGGATGTACACAATAGAACAGTATGTTTGTTTTTTATAATTTCGATTTAATTTTATGTGGCTTGTTAATTTTTGATGCTAAGCGTTTAAGTTAATGTTAAATTATGTAGGTTCTTGCGCAAACTGAAATGTTATGTTCGCAATAGAAGTCGACCTGAAGGATCTATTTTAGAAGGGTATGTTGTTGAAGAAAGTCTAATATTTTGTTCAAGATATTTACATGGAAGTGAAAAAGGGTATAATCGAGTGGGAAAAAAATAATGAAGATGATCATGTTCAGTCATACTGTGAATTGTCAATATTTGAACAAAAAGGCTGCCCTTTGTTAAGAGATACATCTAGAAATCTTGAAGAGCTTGAGCAAAAACAAGCTCATCTTTATGTTTTGAGAAATTGTGAAGAAGTTCAACCATTTTACGGTATATTTCTTTATGGTATTGTATATCACAATTTAATTTTTTTAGCTTTTTCTCAATTATTATTTTTATCTTTAAACAGGGAGTACGAGCAGAGTAATAGTAACATGAACTTCGATGATTGGTTTTTTCATTGAGTAAGTTTTCACTATATTTTTATTAATTTGTCATACTTATTTAACATCATTAGATTATTTAATTAAATATTTTTGTACAGATCATGCAAATGCGTAAGGAAGGAAATTCATATGTAATTTGCGGGTTGTATTCTTTGGCTAGAGGTCCTTTCGATGGAATTTAAAGATTCAAGAGGTATGAAATAAATGATTTTTGGTTTCATACTAAACAACTCGAATGTAATAGGGTGAAGCAAAATAGCGGTGTTTTAGTAAGAGGAGTAACAAACAGTCAAAATACAAATTACTTTGGTGTTCTAACTGAAATAGTAGAACTTCAATACTTCGAAGGTAAACGAATTATTTTTTTTAAATGTAATTGGTGGGATGTTGATCACATTGGAAAAGGAGTGAAAATAGATAAACATGACTTTGTTAGTGTCAATACCAACCAAAAGTTAGCAACAAATGAACCATTTGTGCTTGCATCTCAAGCAGAACAAGTTTTTTATGTCAAGGATAATCTTCATCCCAATTGGTCAATTGTCTTGAATGGTCATTCTGCTTATTTTACTAATGGTATTGTCCATGAAGAAACTTTTCAACAAGATGCTCAATATATCTCTTGTACATTTGAGGAAGACAAAGACTTTATGTATTGGAGAAGAAATGATCTTGATGTTATCAGCACTGATTTTACCTTAGCTAATGATATTATTGAAGACATCGAATCAGAACCTGAAACTGATGATGAAGATTTGTTACTCTAAATATTTAGGAGTCTTAAAAGGTATTTGTTTATACTCAGTTAACGTTAAAATTTTTACTTATTTGCTTGAGAGATGATGTTTAATTCTTTATTATTTTACTAAATTTATGAATTACTTCATTGGTGTATCAACAACAAATGTTAGAATTCTTGCATTTACCATGAAATTACAATCAGGTAAAGTAAATTGAAACTTGAAAATTTAAGCATGATACAAATGTAAGTTACTAAAAACTTACATAGTAATGCCTAAAACTTGGTGGCTCTCCTGACTTCCTGTCTGAAGAGGGTTAATCATTGGTAGTGATCCAGAGTCTGTGGAGAAACCATCTTTGCTCCCAGTTTCATCATCTTTATTATCTTGAGATCTGTATTACATTGTATCATATAAATTGTCTAAAAATATTGTCTAGTTTACACCATTGTCTTACATTATTTCACCTGAAGGACTCTATGCTATGGAGCCAACTCTCTAGTTACCAAATTCAGAAACTTTTGTCTTAGTCAATGATATTGTCTTCTGCATCTGAGCTGCAGGTTTAATTGATGGTATTAAAAACTTTGACCTGATGACACCAGTGCCTCTTCTTTTCTCTGCTGTCAAATTTTCAGCTACTATTCCACGGCGACAATTTCAGAAAAGCAAGTGCACCATAATTTCATAATATGCAGGACATAGACTTATTTTACATTGTTCTCTATAAAAGCTAAGCTTTGTAGTTTCAAGTTAGACATCATGGACAATAGTGCTGAATGAACAGTAGGGAGATGGTCCGGATTGAC
>ML328063.1:0-16114 GCA_005239505.1 Nicotiana paniculata | reverse complement strand
AAGGCAGATCACAGAGAGAGCAAAAAGTTCCTCCTCAAGTTTGCTCTTCAACTTCATCCTAAATCAACTATTTCTACATAGTTTTAGACTTAAATCAGCAGTTAAAAAACAAAAATCAAACATACCAAAACCATAAGGAAAAAAATGGAACAACCAGAAAGCTACTAAGGCAAAATCATGACTGCAACAAATTTTTTGACTAAACCTTCAATAGCCAAATAATATTAGATATTCAAGACATACTAAAGAATAGAAGATTAGTTTGAATTTGAAAATCTCAGTACTAACTCAAAAACAGAATTGACCATATGGATGATCTGCCAGCATATATGTTGCAATTAGTTAGTAAAATCAAAAAGCAGGGAAAGGTGATGGAACCATTGCTGCATTACAGGATATTTAAACGAAACATTGGTGACAAACTTGTAAAAATACAAATTTCTGATACGCTATGGAGAGCACAGCAGGAAGAACGGTAAAGTAAAAGTACGTAATATGTGGATAAACGCATTGAGCGAAGCAGTGATCTATCCAACACACCACTTAAGCAAAACACTCACGTCTAGCAACTAAAACTTCAAATTCTGTAATCAACAATAGCTACAGGAACATTACTTAAGACTCCAGTTGAAGCCAATAAAGCTGTACAAATCTCAAATGAGGTATACTAGATATACAACGAATTCCGAGAGAGGAATGCCTAACAAGAAACAGTAGCAGCGTGCTGAACAATATTACCTGAAAGGTCAACCAAAATGTCAATATGATCACATCAAAACAAAAGCACAGAGAATGATCACAAAGATAATCCAGCAATTCCTTTTGGTCCATGTAGATCATTTTAAGCTCAAGGAACTTGGCAACAATGCATGGTTTTAAGGATTGAAATACAGAGAATGAGCAATTGACAGAAACAACAAAATAACATCTCCAGCATATAATGTATCTATAGCTCACAGACAACATTATTTTCTTTGTATCATAAGACCATGCAAAGTTAATAGGAGTAGTATTAACCTCGGATAAGATATGATCAGAGGACCAAAATAGTCGGGGGAGAGGAAAGAAATAGCCAGACACAGACGATATATGGTCAACAAATTATAGTTGGATCTCTTGATACAATATCAATCCATGCATGTTATTGAACAGGAGAAGTTACAAAACCAAGATTTCAACTGCAACCCAGAGACTTCAACTCCAATAAGGGTACTGTAAACCGGGTGAGAAACCAAAAAAAAAAGAAAATTGTATTTGTGCTGAACTCGTGAATTTCTCTAACGATATTTAAGATATACTATATATGTATAAAAAATATTGACTACACAGTATAATTTTTGGACGAAAGCTACTCGACTGACCAGCTTCCGTCGCTGACCGTATTTATATCAGGCTAAACCTTCAGAAAATCATATTCCCCAAGTATTCCCACTAAAATTAACAATCAAAAAGCCCCTAATTCATTTGCACACTAAATTAACTAGATCTAAAATCAGAACTAAAAGAAACAGACAGCCCACAAAGCAAAAATAAACTACGGAAACAAAGGGATTGTGGGAATAAAGGGATTTTAAGATATTCAGATGGAAATAAACAGGTATATAACAAAACCCTAACTACGTGAACTACTCAGAAAGATGACCTATTTGCCAAGATAAAATAGGTCAAACTCAAACTTTTTGGTTGTTGCCAAGGGAAAATGTGCAAAAATATTCAACTTTGGTAATTAGCAGGTTCAAAGATTGATGCCTTCATTTCAGTAATTGATTCATCCCAACACACCAAATTCCCATTATTCATTGCCGCTACAATGTCACCTGAGTTAACGGGATTTATAATCCTATCTATCCCTGGGATGACATCAACATTCCTTTCTTCAATCCATTTCTCCCACCCATATCTGTAGTGTAGGCCAAGTTAGTTGGGTCCTTACTAATAATGACAATTGATTATCCCTTGAAAACAACATTAATGGAAGCCCCATTTCATTAAAAAGCCTTTCTTGTCTTATCAAAGTAAAATATTACATCAAGAATAGAATTGCCATTTCTTTCTTTTGATTGCTAGCCAACAAGACCCATCTTTGTCTTATTCTTTATATTTTTCCACCTAGAATCCTTTGTTGAAAACATCTCAACCCTCTCTCCATTTTGGGGAGGGGATGCATATACTTTGACAACCAAAACCCCTTCAATTCCATAGGCTAAACCGATTGACGCAGGAGATATTTCTCCATCAACTTTTGGAAGTTCCAATATTTCATGAGTGCAAGGATTCCAAAGGGTGATTATATCACCCATTGGTCTCATGCAAGGGCAGCTCTGGGGTAAAGTAAGTGAAGCTATTGTCTTAGGCCCCAAAAATATAAACTACTACTATATCATTATATACTATATGTAATTTATATTTATATAATTATTTATAAAATATGTTAAATTCTAATATTTATTTAACATTTAGTAGATGTAGGATTCAATGAGTTAGTAGGATAAAACTTTTCTCTCACTAAATTAAATAATATATTTATCTTCTCATCAATTCTACTTTTCTTTCTTTCTTTTTTCATATCTTTTACTATTTTACTTTCTAATTTCAAATCAAATTCTCTAAATTATCTATTCCTTTTTGTCATGTTTGATTGTCCACATATCAGTAATCAAGTTCTTTTGTGTCTTATTTTTTTTAACCAAGAAATCTCAGAGACAAGTATCATAAGGTTCAAAACACGATCGATAATAGGCTCAATCCTTTTACCAAATCATTCAATGCTATATTTTTTATAGGGAGTTCAATACCGCATGACTTACGCCTAACCCACATATTATACAGTGTTCTCTCAGCACTTCTTTTTGTCTCAATATTATATGGATTTTATGAAAGAAATTTCAGGGTCTCTTAATATATTTTAGTTTTAAGCCAACAGTTTCGTTGAGCCGGCCTCATTAATGATCAACAATTATTTATAGACCAATGCAAATGAACGTGTTATTCAACCATGTTCATTCACATTTGGTAACCAAATAACACATTCACTGATTGTTGTCTTATCCTAATTTAGACTCTATAAAAGTTGATTGAGAATAGCAGAGGGATAGACATGTGGCTCGATTAGGAGACTAGGTCCCCAAAATTTTTTAATAATGGATTTTATGATTTTATTTCAAGTTAGACAAAATTAAAGTTTGCAAAAAAAAAAAAAAAAAAAATCCAAAAATCTGGGACAAAAGAAAGAAAGAAAAAAAGAGTATCTACTCTTTAACACTAAAAATATTTTAGAACTTTGAATTAAATTACTTAGATCTTCATATTAATAACAATATTTTTTACAACAATATCAAAGGTAACATATTAAAAATACATGTTTTACATCCAATTTATTTAAGTTACCTATTACTAATTTAAATGATAATACTATTATGTGACGTTAAAGGTTTTATCATTTAAGCATTTTATATTATAAATAAGAAATATGAAAAAATCGCAACACTATCTTTTTTTTTGCATTTGTGTGTATATATACTAATAAAAAAATATAAGATCTCTTATTAAATTTTGCTTTAGGCCAATAATTTTATGGAGTTGTCATTGGTCTCATGGCTACACATATGATTCCATTTAGAGTACCAACTACACTCATCTTCTTGAAAAGTCTTGAAAATGTGATTTTCAAATCATTGTTGATACTTCTATCGAAACAACTCAATGTGTGATTAGCAGTCTCTAATTCTTGGAAATGAACTAAAATGGTTGATGGTTTCTTTAATGAAATCTTGTATTGATTTTCAACAATGTAATCATCATTTATTAAGTTATGTCATTCCTTGCTAACTAGTTTTTTTCTATAGATGACCTTCAAAGGCAAGCCTAACGAATACTTCAAATAGTTTTTATTGGTAAAAAAGTTGGTTTATTAGTGGGTTTCACCATTTTTGATTTATGAATGAAATGGATAAGGATGAAAATGAAATGGAGAGAGATGAAGAATCTTGTCAGTAATTGTTTAGGAAAAACACAAAACAGAGAGATGAAGAATCTTGTTTCAATTAACAAGAATGTTGACAAAGTTTAAATTCTTGACAAGCGTGGTGTAGAATTTGAGAGTTGTTTCTCTTGCCATGATGTTATTAAATCTATTAATTACTATTTAGTCCCTTTTTCACTCTTGAGACTCCTTCTCCCTACAGATTTTCCTACCACGTCCACCCTTTCACCTAACAACTATTTTCCAAGTTTTCTTATTCCACATTTTATTTGTTTTGACAATAATTTGTGGAAGGCTAATTGCTTATTTTTGTTAAAATAATATTTTCTTTGATCCTTTTTGGGTATAAAATTATCTTAATAATGTTCCTATTTCTATACTATGATTCACATCTCGGTGAAGAAAATACGCATTGATTAATTGAGAAAAAAAGGTTGTCGGTCTAACTAAGTTAGTTTACTTAATTTGGTGTAAATTTTGGATGCGATAACTATTTACTTAGGTAGAAATTTAGGCGCACTTGAAATTTACTTATTTTGTATATTGACTCATCTGTGTATTTTTCATGAATTCCAACCATACCTACTGTATTGTTGTATGTCATTCATAATGAGTTTTGACTCTAACTAGTCCAAATCACACTCAAATGAGTAATAATTAAATTTGAATGTTGTGTGTTATTGTCTCCTTATACAGTTGTTTACCCTTAAAATGAGTAACAATTAAGGATGCGTGATTTAATTCAATACGAATGAATTAAATTAAAAAGAGAATGAACAATCAAATCAATCGTGATGGAACAATTAAGCTTGTTCATAAGTTGAACACTGAAACCTGGTCTCGATCGAACCCCCCATATGGGCTCGGTTGCAATTAAAGAAGAGAATAACTGAATAACACTTTGAATAATAGCTAGAAGACAAAAATGAACTTGTATTGCTTTGATATACGTGCCAATAGTGGTCTCTAATGAATAAATTCTCCCATTTATATAGTAGGGCAATTTCAATCCAAGTACAAGAATAAATAAGGCAAAAATCTTCTTTTTCCGGTAAATGTCGATCTGCAGTTGATATCAAATAGAATTTACGCGGTAATATCCGGTTAAAGGCAGATATTACGGCTCCCCGCTCGTCCTGCTCAACCGTTTCTCTTTTTCTTCGATCTCGAAAATTTGCTTTGTTCGGACTCGTTTTTTAGCCATGCCCCGATCTCAGATGCACTATTCGTCCCACCCCCTCCCCNCCCCCCCCCCCCCCCCCCCTCCGAGATCCAAAACAATGAACCGTACGACTTCGATCGAGGCCATTTCTCTTTTCCTCGATCTCAAAACTTTGCTTGGTTTGGACTCGTTGTTTAGCCATTCCCGATCTTAGATGCACTGTTCGTCCCTCCCTCCCCCCGAGCTCCAAAACAAGGGACCCTACGACTTCGCTCGACGTTCCCTCGCGTTCCTCTATTAAGGAATCGGGGTAACATGATCCTCGATTTTACCCGTATACAGATAGTCATCTGACTTCTCGGAGAGCAGATTTATCGAAGCGACGAGAAGTGATTAATTAACCCCGGTTCCTTCTTCCGTACGCTGCAATTGGGTTGACGGGTCAGTGAAATGTCCTATCAGTCGCGTCGTTCTAACTTCGGACGTGTGTCAGCCATCGGTTGACCACCCTCGAATGTGAAACGTCATGCATTAATTACCTCCCCTCTATAAAAGCTTCGGTCTTTTTCTCACTTTTTTACTTTTCGATTCCAGAACTTCTTGATTTAACCCGAACTTCTTATTTCTTTTAACCCCTTCAAATCTTCACACATTGTTCTTCATATCCCCATATCTTCATCCTCACATCTTCAAGTCTTCATACTTTATTCATGAACCTTGAAGTTTTTCCTTCAAATCATCATCCTCCTCTTCAAATCTTCATACTTGCCTTCATATATTATATTTCCAAGAACTCGGTTGCGAAGACTTCGAAATTCGTGCCCCAGCAGACCATCCCTTCAACTTCTAACCCGGCCACGGATGCTGAGGTGGCCATACCGGAAGTGGCCCCGGAGCCTTCTATAAAGAATTTCAACCCGGGAGGCTGCTACATAGAAAACGACTTCAAGGTTGAAAAGTCTTCTAGGAAGGGGATCGAGGCGAGGAGGTGTGGAGGTGTGGAGGTACATATGCTCCATCACCGAAGACACGATCCCCACGGTTCGGGAGGACTGTAAGTGGCAGGGAAAAGAAGTGGTTGTTGTTGATACCCAATTTTTTCCTCATATATATATATATATATATATACACCTTCAAAATAGTTCACATGCATCATCATTTGATCTACAATCATATACAAGTATTTTTTATAATTTTCCATAATTTTTAAAGGCTTTAAATAAATTCGTTTCTGCATTTTTTTATATATAAATATCTAAGGCTAAATTGCACATTTTATAATAATAGCCCATATGTGCTTATAATTACATTATTTATGAAAAAAATAATCTTTTATATTTTTATAGTGTTAAATAATTATTTTTAATCATTTTTATGCACAAATGATATTTTTGTTAGTTATTTATTATTTTTTATAAATTATTTATTTATTAAATTGGGTATTTAAAATCTGGCTCCCAATTTTCAAATAAATCTGGACCTAAACTACCCAAACTTGCCTAATTACCTAAGCCAAATACCCTTACCCACTTAATAAACCCGACCCAACCCTGCCTAAATCTCAGTCGTTGATTATAAATGATTAACAACTCATAAACAACCCTTCCTTTCCTTATATCGCCGCCCCCGAACCCTAAACCCCATTTCCCAAACCCGCCGCCTCTATTCTCCTCCTCTGATGAACCCTAAGCCGCCGCCTCACCAAAATCTCCCCGAAATCCCGTTCGTAATGGGATTCTTTCCCCATTCACTTACCATTTCGATGGATTTCCTTTATTTGGTGATTCTTTATAGAATAACTTAGTACTTGCCTAAACATGGCAAGTACACCACTTTGATTCTGTCCTAATCAATTTTCACCTCTTGAATCTGGACGACCTTAAGTCCAAACGCGTTATTTTGTACCGCGTGAGCCCCATTTACTCGTATCTCGCTGATTCGTACTTCATCCTAAGGTTAGGGTTTCAAATTCTCTTTTTGATTCGAACCAAAAGTGGTTCAAGCTTTGATTTTTAGTATTATTTTGTCTATATTCACTTTATTATGCATGAATCTGCCTATATTTATTGATTTCTTTTACTTACCCTAAATTACGGTTTCTGATTTTCTTAATCGAACCAAATCTGGTTCAATTCTGTGCTTCTTTTAGATAATTTCCTGTCTATGTTCATTTTATGCATTATGTGATTCTTTGCCTTATTTTCTACCGATTTTTGTGTACTTTTACCGAAAATTTAGGGTTTCAACTTTACTGATTTATGTACTTGAACTTTTGGTGCTTAATGAACTATTTTCCATGTTTATATTCTAATTTTTGCACTATTTAAACCCCTCCCGCTCCCCTTTGACGAACGGTTTTCTAAGTTGGAATTTCGAAAAATCTTTAACTACTATAAACTGAAGTTGTGTGCTTCCACCCTTGAATAATCTTTCTTTGTGTTTTGATTCATGGCTGGCTGAAAGCTAAGGCCAGAAATCTCCAAGTTCTTGCTTCTGTCTGGTGATATTCACCACGCTTTTGGATTCCCTTCTTCCCTGTTTCATCTTAACTAGTAAGTTATTAGACTCTTTGCCGTTTCATTCTGATTTATGTTAATGTGTTACTTCAATTAACCTGTGCTATCCTAAATGTCATTACATTGTGGTTTGAGACATGCTTAAGCTTATTTTTGAGTTGATTAATCAAATTCTTCTTAGAACTCTATGTCGTTGGTAACTATCTCTTGAAGCTAAGCTTGTTATGAACCTTCTTTGAACATGTTTTTATATCTCCTTCTATGGACTAGTTAAGTACGCATAAATGTATGCACTAATAGAATTATAAGTCTGTTTGTTGAATCAGCTGTAAGGTTTCTTGTTTGATCTTGTTTATCATACCTTGACTGCCCTAATCAGTTTTAACATGTCCTAATCTATTGCTAATTAATGTGATTCCTTCCTATGACATTAATCCATGCACTTAGTCTAATCTGGATCCTCTGTTGACACTCTGAATCTGCTTATGAACTTGCCTTGTTAGCATGTTACTGAGTTTATTTCCTGAAGCTTGACTAAGTCTGACTAAGTTCAAACATGTCTATTATTTGTTCGTATATGTTCAATATGTGATTCTGTCTTTTAGTGTATTCCATAATCCATTCTACTTCCCCATATTCCTTCACTATCTGGTCCTTTTGAATTCATATTCTGAGCCGGCTGAAAGCCAAGGCTATTTAGGTCCTGTCTTTTGACCTCCCTAGTGTGAGCACTACTCAGGGTCCATGCAATACCCTTGTGAACTCTGACACACTAGAACTTTGGGTTCTATATGCCCAGCCTTGAAATATGGGTGAGTCACTCAACAATTGGTCATGTTGTATCTATGAACATGGATTTTGGAGCTATTGTGAGTTGAAGGCCTGGCCTGTCCAGGTGTATTTGGGCCTGTTGTAGGCTCCCTATAGTTACACTTACTTTGTAATTTATTACATTAAATTCTAGTCTGTAATAATCATTTGTAATAACAATTCTGGGGTGTTAGTGAAATTGAGAAGGGGTTCTTATTTTACATTTTGCAATAAAGTTGGGTAGACATTCTGCCTATAGGTCCAACAGTATGCTATTATATGTGATGTGTTAGAAATCATGCCTATAGGTAACTTATTATGCTTAGTCATCCTATATGGGTAGCCATGCCTATAGACTTATGCTTAGTTCTATTATGTTCTACGTTGCTTGCTAGAGACCATGCTTATAGGAAATGGTGTGGTCCAATATGTGTACAAATGCTTGTTTACATACTGTTCTGTTCAAATTGTAGAAATCATGCCTATAGGATCTAGAACTGGATCAAATCATAGAAATCATGCCTATAGGATCTAAAACTGAATCAAAATTGTAGAATGCACATTTACAGGCCTGAATCTGTTTAATTGTCATCTCTTCCCTTTATTCACGAGTTTCCAAA
Source organism: Nicotiana paniculata (assembly GCA_005239505.1). Taxonomy (NCBI): domain Eukaryota; kingdom Viridiplantae; phylum Streptophyta; class Magnoliopsida; order Solanales; family Solanaceae; genus Nicotiana; species Nicotiana paniculata. Next base: position 7,024 of record ML328063.1, on the reverse strand, counting down.
TATTGTGCTATTACCCTCACCAGAAAACATGCCTATAGGATTAAAACAAGTAACTCTGGATCTGTTTATGTGACTTGCCATTATTTTTCACTGTGCGAAACACCTAGATACCATGCTAATAGGCTTAATCGTATTATGCTAAAATCAGTAGGCAAACTTATGTAGGTTCTAATAATCGCATTAAGAAACTAATTTTGTACATGCCTTCCTGCTCGTTCATTCAACATCACATAGATATCATGCCTATAAGATTCTGCAATTAATAAAATCTGTCAATGGTAATTAGTTTGGCATGAATTTGATGTCTAAATGCGGAGGCTAACTTGAGCCCACACTTGCTTATATTTGAAGTCCTAACTGTTTCTGTATGTCGCTTAGTATTTTTCCTTTTGAGCAACCTAAGTTAAGGTCTAGAACCACCCTGAAATAAAGGTCCAAATTCCTCATGGACCATAGGCATGGGATGGTTAGTGCACGCATATGGTACGACATAGAATTAAATAGAGCGCTTTAGGTAAACAACTTAAAGATAGTAATCGGGTAGCAGGAGATGATAGTCTATGCTTGCTGAATAATATGAATAACACCTCGACTTGAGGAGTTCGAAGTATTATTTATGTTGCATTGGGTGATCCTTTAGGCTAAAAAACTTAGGACCCCCCATTTCTATTTAAAATTAATCGTTTATTTCATTTGTCCAAATTCTTTCCTTTCCCTTAGACTAATTCACATAATTCGAGTTCGGCCGAGAACCACTGTTGTGGACCTCGAGGAGTGCCTAACATCTTCTCCTCAAGGTAATTTTAGCCCTTGCCCGATCTCTGGTGACGCAAACTAGTAAACCCGATTCATTAGCAAATAGGCTCTCTGACGCACCTTAATCCGTTAGGTGGCTACTCTCTCTTTTAATACCCTTCCTTTAAAAGAGTTGTCAATGTAGAAACCCAATTTCGCGAGAAAAAGGAGTGCGAAAGTCGTCCATGGTCCTGATGAGGAGCGCGACAGTCTTCCATACCATTGACCATCTGCTTCGTCTCTATAGCCCCTGAATTTTTAGATGTGAATTAATCAAGATCGCTCGTCGGGAAAAGAAATCTCCATTATCAAGCATCGACAAAGATAGGGATCGACGCTAGCAAGGAAGATTCGTTCGGGTGAAGACCGAAGATCTCATTTCCCCCGAGTTCCTGTCGTTACCTAAAAAGTGGACCCTGGCCCGTAAGTTCCTCTCCTTTCTGGAGTATTTAGAATTTCTTTTGGACTTTAGTTCTTCTTTTTTGTTTCCCGGTTCTATCATCATAAAACGGTTGCTCGAGTCCCCAATGAAGTCCCCCACTTCAAAGAGTTGGTCGACGTGATCTGTAACAACTATCCTACTTTGAGCATGAATGGCGCAGACTCTCGAATGGCAAGTGGGAGGATTGTTCCATGGTGAGTGCTCTCTCCCCGTTCAAGTTTCCCTTCATATCCAACTGTCAGCTTTTATAAGTCCCTCTTTTCCGTTTATAGGATTTCCCAAGAACACTAAGCTCCGGGGAGTGGACAAGGACGAGGCTTCGTCCTCACTCGATAAACCCTCCGCTTCGAGTGCTTCTCAAGCTGATGTCCAGGGTGACCCGCAAATGCTGTTTTCGGGGTTGGTTGGAAGATTGAGGTTAATGGAAACCTGTGAGTTAGCATCGACAGGGTCGACAACCGGGATACCATTGGCATCAACAAATCATTGCTAGGTACCATACTATTATTTTTTTCGTGGTGGCCTGACTCGGCATCAACGTTCAAGTGAGCAGATTAAGAATTTGACATCCTTAGGTTAACCTGAAATCAAACTTCAAAGAACAAGAGTAAAATAGGGTTTGTTATGGATATTCATATCAAATCACCACTATGTATCCTTATCCCCACGGTGGATGCCAAACTGTTTACCCTTGAAAATGAGTAACAATTAAATTTTTATGCAGTTTAAAGGATACCTGATTTAATTCAATACGAATGATCTGAGAATAGTAAATAATAAAATTAAAGAGAGAACGAACGATCAAACCTATTACGATGGAACAAAGCTACAAACTCGAAGGGAAATGAGAACCGAAAGATACTATGAACCTTCCTCAGAAATTGAGAAACAAAACACACAAGATTAGGTATAGGGAACTGCACTCAACATCACAATGTTGCGGCGTGCAACCTGATCCAGCCGTGATACCGTTGCGGCATGCAACCTGATCCAACCATGATAACTGTGATGGCGTGCCACCCGATCCAAAAAATATACCCGTGGGGGCGTGCCACCCGATCCAAACATAATAATTTATAAGAAAATACTTGCCGAGAAAAAATGCTCATAACTACGAAATAATCGAATATCGACCATAAGCACACAAAGTGCATAATACAAATCCTAGGGAGACGGATAGCGCCTTATGCTACGAAACTCAAGCGCAACCATGGTGCAATAAATGACATGTATCTCGAGAGTCATCCTGCTCTCACAACACCACCAATTACACGGGATCTCAATACGAGTGCGAATAATTAAATCACCTCACAACCCAGCTGGCATAATATAGATTACACGGAATAGTTGACGACATAAATAACATCCAGGGCCCGAAGATTCCTCCGCACACGATGCTAAACTGAAATGAACATATCTTGCCTGATTTGGAGCCCACATTCACATTGAGATCCACCCACGGACCTCAAATTGATCCTGACCGTACCTGCATTGGGCTAATAACCTTTCAAGGATCCACACTAACTCTTTTTCCCATGACACACAAAAACAACCGTCAAATTTGGAATAAACTTCCATAGTTCATAACCAAATGAACCGAGCACCCTTCACGCATAAATTCTCACATTAGCGATAGTACCATAATCTCCATACTTGGTTCCAGTCTTCAATCAACTAAGTCACTGAATGTCATATTTATATGATCCTTCTGTGGGATATGCTCCCACAACCTCCGCACCATGTAATAAGTCTGCACATCCATACCACCAGCCATACTAATGCCATAAAGAAAATCAAGGATCTGCCAATCAGAACACAAAGCCTCTTACACAGGACACCGATCTCAGATGACGTTAAAGACAATACCATCTTACTATAAACATCTGAATCCTTTCCGGCTCATCCGAGCTCGTGACATTCTTGTCAACACCAAACTGCAACCTTGATCCTCAACTTTCAAATTTCATGTCGCTCACCGCACCTATCCTACCAATGCGCGAGAGCACAAGAATTCTAACATAACTCCTGAACCACTAATATAATACACACTTCATCATATAGAAACCTTTAATTTAATCATTTCAAGAGAACCATTGTAACATGTGACTGAATTCCCATAACTGCACAAAATACCAACCTCGAGTAGCAGTCTAAACCACAATAATTCTTTCGGGATCCATCAACATATAACAGGCCATAATACTCGAATGCCTCCATATGAAATCAATTACGGCAGTTGTCAAGCCCTGCAGTTACCGCCACAAATCACATGCATAACTTAACACGCTGAAGGAACTGATCATTGCCAATATCATGCCAATTCAGCTGTTGCTAACCAAACCAACTTCTTCAAATTTACTCTGGATCTTCCTTAGAAATAAAAATGGCTCCTTCCACAATATAACGAACTCAATCCGCACTCATCTTGAGGGACCCCATTTCACGAGACCACATTGTCTCCATAACCCACGAACCATCTCATACCCTTCTAGTGCGCATATTCGCGTCTTCAATTGGTACACCCATTCTGATAATTTCTCCATGAATCTGAAGTTATTTTCTCCCACTCCTCAATTGATACACCACAGAACAAAGATAACATAGAACACTCTAAGCCCCCTTTTCCTAATCCGCTGCAAAGCTCGGTACTTAACCATACTACGAGCTTGAAATATGCGGGAACCACACTTTAACCTTTGAATCCACTAGGACTGTTGTTGAGAGTCACCCACTCTAGCTTGGTCCCGAATATAATCAACTCGAAGGCTCTGCCAGCACATGGACACCCCTTCCAATAAGCAACCAGCTGAATTCCTTTCCTTGTACATTACATCCACACGAAGCATAGACTCTGAGTCTACCCAAAACCTCAACATGAATCGATAAGCCAAAGATAGCAAACATTCCTCAAATCCTTTGCTCCAATCATCACTGATGTTTCCTTTCCTTATTCGTAATAACCCAACCAATACACCAATAACCTGAAACTGCACAAATAGACAACCACCCAATCCAATTATAGATGGTGGGGCTCTCCCACTTAGCTTGAAGCTACAATTCCATAACACTGGGTCCCACCGAGATTCCTTCTTCCCCATTGACATCACCTAGAAGTCCAACAATGCATTCCATACTCGAAGTTATGTTGTACCCTTCTTCATATCAATCAACTACTTTCCGTTGTATCCAACTTCCTCCGCATAGCAGCCAATATTCCAGAATTACGCCCGTAGACCTAGTCACTGTCCACCATGAATTCTAAATCACTCTAACTTTCCTTAAGGCGTGCAACTATCCTACCACCGAACCCATGTGCCACTCTCCCGCTTTGGTTAAACCATATCCCTTAAGCAACTCCTCTACTCCCGCCTTTCATACCTGGCCTTCTAGAAATTCAACCACCGAAAATCACCTCCCATATGTCCTTCCTCGTCCTTCGCTACCAAATTGTTGCCTCAAATCTGAATCCATCTCTCTAACGCTTGAGCTAATAAATTTCCACAAACTCCAATCCTCCTAGAAGATCATCCCTCTCGAGCCATCAACATTAAAAATACCCCGTTCGATTATGAACAGCTGCACATCGCGATTTCTGAAAACCACTTCCCCGACACCATCTCAAAATACCCCCCCCCCCTGAAGGCGAACTGAAGAATACCATAACACCAGTGAACTCATTCATCTAGGAAAAAGGCACCACATCACAGATGAAAATCCCACCATGCTCAAAATGACCCAGTCTCATCATTCCCTCAACCCAAATTTGAATATTCCTAGTTCGATTGCCCTTCCTCCGCCGGAAATAAAATACTGAATATCTGAATCATGCACTGAGTAAATCCTCCTTCCAGGTCATTCACCGACTCAACACCTAGACAAGAATCCTTCCTTCCCACAAATATCGTGCGACAGTAGTGCACGAATCATCATAAAAATCAAGATCGAACCTTAAAACCTTAGATAACACTAATGCTGAGCTGAAATGACAGGACGACCTCCCGCGATACGGCTGTAATACTCAATCAAACACGCAGGTAGAAACATCCTGCTCCACATATGTATTACCATTACACTTCCTTGATTCCCATTCTAGCAAGCGCTTCACGTCTCATAAGCTTGAATGGGAAAGAAATAAAGGCACCAGTCTCGAAAGAATCAAATTGCACGATGGGAAATCAAGAAAGGAAGTGCTCCTAACAGCCTTGTAGCCTCTCGAAGATAAGTACAGACGTATCTGTACCGATCTGCAAGACTCTACTAGACTCGCTCATGAATCGTGAGACATAAGTAAACCTAGTGCTCCAATACCATGTTGTCACGACCCAAAATTCGTTAAGGTCGTGATGGCACCGGACACCACCGCCAGTCAAGGCAATAATAAATACTTAATTGGGTTCTCATTTTATTAAATAATCGTATTCTCCTTCGATTTAAATAGTAAGGAATGGATCTTTACAAAGTAATAATAATACCTTTAACCACTTCAGTACATACCAACCCATAATCATCCCAAAACCCGGTGGCACAAGTGCATGAGGATTTAATTAGGAATATAAAAAAAACTACAAGCAATGTCCGAAATATAAATTGGTCAGGAAAAATGTAAATACTCTGTAGGAGACTCTGTTGACTGCGGGTCGACAAATGGAGTGCGGCTCACCTGGATCCCGCATGTATACACGTCTCTGCTTTCACAGGGCCTTTAGACATATACGTACTTGGACAAAAATGTGAAGCAAGTGTAGTATGATTACGTAAGAAACGTGTACCCAGTAAGTATTTAGCCTAACCCTAGAGAAGTAGTGACGAGAGGTCGACATCGACACTCACTAGTGGTCCAACAACAAAAGGTACAATAAAGAGATAAGTAAGCATGAGGCAGAGTAAATAATGAAATAAACAAGTATAAATAATGTGGTACAAATCCCCCTCTTCACAAGGAACTCAAGCTCTTTATTAGAAATTCCCTCCTTAACTGGAGCATATATATAGATATAGTGGATCTCGTCGAGTATCTTACAATAATTCAGATCTAGGAACGTACAGATATAGTGGATTCTTGCCAAGTTTTACGCACGATTTTATGAGGATAAGATGTAGGAAATGCCAAGGCGTACTGCCTGATCCAACATAATAATAAAACTTTTACCTGTCGAGGGTAAAACGGCGCGAACCATAGATGCATCTATTAACCTGCCGATGCAAACGACCCGCTCCCATGAGAGCGTGGTACATATATCCCGTCGAGGCGAATGGCCCGATCCTATTAGAATAAGAAGTGTTGATGGGTCCTTGACCCCACTCATGAATGAACGTGTGAGTTGAAAATTCTTTAGTAAACACCTTTCAATGAAATGCATATATACATATCGGAGACATGCTGTAATGTCACGACCCAAATCTCCCTCTATTGGGCATCATGATGGCACCTAATCTTACGTACTAGGTAAGCCTAATATTCAGGAATAACAACAATAATAAATAGATCTAATACTTTTCTGAAATAAATAATTCCTTACACATTTTATATTCCCAAAACCCAGAAGTACAAGTCATAAGCTTTTAAGAATTTACACTAAACGCCTAAATACCAATGTTCAGAAATAAGTGCAACAGTGCATACAAAAGATAAGATGATGACTCCGAAACCGCGAACGCTGAAACGGTTGTACCTTGAATCTCCACAACAACAACCGTGCTACTATCAATCACTCGGCCGGCTAGGCGAAAACCTGGAATCTGCACAAAAATGTGCAGAAGAGTAGTATGAGCACACCACAGCAGTGC